>CM035094.1:71703651-71781151 GCA_020205505.1 Panax japonicus
TGTCAAAATTACTCGCCATGGTTAGAACCGAATTCCCAGTTCCTGACCCTTGTCAATGCGGCTGGTTTTTACTTCCTCTACCTTCAAAGCTAAAGCGAAACGAGCAACTGTAATTACTCTGGTGTTTGACAGGAGGATTCATACAAGTCTTTTCTTTCTCTCCTTGATGCAAAGTTGGAATTTAAGGTTCAATTTTGAAGTCCTTGGTTTTTATACCATTGTTGTTTATGTTCCTTAGACTGTAAAAAATTGTAGCTTTTCTGTCTGTTAGCTTTGTTGATACCCGTTTTTAACAGTTTTTTAGTTGAGTTAGTTACTTAACAATGTCAAATGTAAACCACCTTATTAGAAAAACTTGACTATAACAAAAACAATGCTCGGCCTTTTAATCTTTTATACGGATATTAATGTTTTCTGTGAAGTGCAGGCAGTGTTCAAATTAGCTGCAGAAACCCATTCGTGCCGCACTGCCATTGCCATCCTCAAAATTCAAATCTTGGACAATAAACAGATGCCAAAATGTTGTTGTGTGCCAAGCCAGAGCTGTAAAAATGGTCGGTATGTGTTGGCTGGCTCTCTCATTTTGCGTGCGCCTCAAGGTTATTGTGCTTTTCTATTCCACAATTAAAAGTAGGTGCCTTGTTTCAAATCGGTTAGACTTTTAAATTTCAGCACTTTTAAATGTCTATTTCAATTATACTATTTATAATAATAAAAATATGGTATATTGGATAGAAGATATAATGAAGGGAATCCAAATTCATTTTTGATAGGAAGCTTGAAACATTTTACTTTTGGTACAAAAAATTAATCCTGCAAATGGGAGACACAAAATTGCATTTGTTGCCGTAGGTATGAAAATTTTATAGTTTATGGGTTGGCTCAGTTTTCTAAGATAATTACTTTTTCTGATATTCATAGTTTTACAATCTCGTTGATTGTTTTATAAAAAATAAATTAGAAACACGCTTATAATTTGAATGGATTAATTCATTTTTACCTTTCTAAAAACCATAGAAAGATACAAACTCTCAAAAAGTGAGCATTATGATTTTTGAAATTAGAAATTTTAATTTATTTTTTTTAATGCCACGTTAACTACAACACACATTTTAATTATTTAAATAAAATATTAATTATATTTTTTAATCTTTATAATTTTTTAAGGTTAATAATGATGCGAGTGCAGTGATTATGCTGTCAAGCATTAAATGTCGATGAAATTTTAAATTATTATTACAATAAATATAAAAATATCGTTAAATATATGTTTGCGGCAACATAATTATTATTTTGATTTGTTTTAAATTTTAATTTGTAAAAAAAGAAGAAGCAGATAGAATAGTAATAAAGAAGTGTTGGCCTTGGCCACATTTCAAGTGTGCCTTTTCCATGTGATAATTTATGTAAGGTCAAAACATAAAAATCTGGCCTTTGATTTCAAAGATCTTGAACATTGTACTTACCTGATTTACTGCTAATCCTGTCGGCTGCTGTGTGGGACTACTTGGAAAGTTGGTAGGGGGTCACTGGTCTGGTCAGGACTCCGTGTCTAAATTAGAAGGGGTTAACATGAAGTTTATTTTTGAGTAAGTTGATTAATTGATCAATAAAATACTGACACGCAGGTGAGACTCTATGTGTACCAGCATTCTATTGATCAATTGACCAACTTACTAAAAAATAAACTTCATGCTAATCGGATCCGTCTAAATTTGTCTAATGAGATTTTAGGGATCCCTTTAGTATGAAGTTTATTTTTTTAGTAAGTCGGTCAGTTAGCCAATAGAATGCTGACACACATAGAACCTTGCCTGCATGTCAACACTCTATTGGTCAATTGACTAACTTATCTAAAAATGAACTTTATACTAATCACTTTCAGATTTTACTACCTCCGTTCCTAAAAGATGTTTGTCGTTTAAGGTTTTTGCACATGGATTAAGAAAGTATCATTTACCAAATAAAATATTAATACAAGGGAGAGAATTTCTTGGGACAATGAGAGAAGGTAGGGGTAATATAGGAAGTAAATAATTTATTCTCCTTGAAAGTTATAAACGACAAACATTTTGGAACAAATTTTTTCTTCTAAAACGATAATCTTTTAGAAACGGAGGGAGTAATATTTAAAAAGAAATTTAACAAATTTATTGAAGTATGATTTTCTTTCAAAATTTCAATAAACTTATTTCCAATAAGATCACAAATTTTATTATCATCAAATATATTGGTTTAGCCCTTGGTTATATTAAAGTACAATTTTCAAGTATTGGATCTCATTTTTAAAAACTGATATATAATATAATCTTATATGTCAATTTTTTTTATTACGAGTTACGTAAATAAATTTAATTAGTAATACAATTACGATATATTTGATACATAATCAATATTATAATATTATCTAATATCTAATCTCTTATATATTGATATACATTCTAATCGTAATTATAATTAGGCAAAAATCTTTCACAAATACAGCCTTTGTAAGATGAGTTATTTAACAATAAGAGAACAAAAGTGGAAAAACGAACACAGAATCCTTGAAAGATCAAAGGTAATGCCAAATCAGATAATAAAAAATATATGCATAAATTAAAATATTGCTAGGCACCGACAGACAATAAAATATTAAATTTGGTTCAATAATTAATTTCAGTCATGCTCACATGAAAGAAGGTTTCCGATCAAAAGATAAGTTATTTAGTATACAAAGAAGGTTTTCAAAATTGTATAATCATGAGATTCCAAAATTAATTCTAATTTGTATCCCAATGTTATATTTAACGGAGTAGTCAAAATAAATAGAAAAAATTTTTAAATAGGAAAAAATTTTAAATAAAGGTAAAATAGAAAAAAAATTGTTATTCTCTCTGTTCCTAAATAACCGATGTTTAAGAATGTTGCACACAAATTAAAAAAGTCTATATAATAAAACACAACCAAATTTGAATCTTTTTTCACTTCAAAAGTTGAGAAAGCACAAGAACGGCTGTAATTTCATCAAACTTAATCTAATGGCTCATACTCTATCTTAGGATAAAAAAATCCCGTCCAAACTCACCCTTCACCTACAGTCTAATCCTCTCTAATCTTTTGTTCTCTACCTTACATGCTATCCCACCCAATTCTCTATCTTCTCTCTGAAATTTGGCTAAACCCTCCCTAATCTTTTCTTCTCTCCCTTACCTAGCGCCCCGTCTGAATAGAGAGAGCACTTCCGTCGGAGGAGGTAGAGGTCGGTCATGGCCGTCGACAACATCCGTATGGTCACCTCCCGATTCCTCTGCTGCCCCTTCAGGTATGTTTATTCCTAAAATACCCCCAAGATTTTTCCGTATTGAGTATTTATATAATATTTAAAATTGAGTTCTCAACTATATGCTCCCCTCTTTCCCTCCATCACAGATCTAGGTTGTGTCGCTTTCCCTCCATCACAGATCTGGGTTGCATACCAGTGCAGAGTACAATAATTTGTGCCAGTGTGAAACCCTAGACGACATCAAGATGCATCTCTTCGCCATTGAATATGGTCCTTATCTTCAAAATGGTGAGTTTGCCGAATGAGGCCGTCAATTGCTGTCGATGAAGTCGCTATGGCTGAATCTATCAAACGCCAGTTGGCCACACAAGGTAAATCCTCGGATGCCCAAACCAAACCCCGTCCCCTTTAATTTTTTTTTTTCTAAATTTCCAGAAAATCGAAATTACAGATCAAACTTTTTCCCCCGTAGATTTTGATTTCTCTAAAATAAAAAATATTTATTCATTGTTGGTTCCAGATTTTGATTTCAGTGATAAGTGCAATCTTTCTTACATGTATCATGCCATATTTATGTTTCAGTGATAATTTCAAGTATCAACTTCCCGACCAATTTAAGGTTAGTTCATTTTTACAATTTTAATGTTAGTTCATTTTTAAGTATTGACTATTTTTAGATGTGCTATATTCCATGGTGAAGTAACCGTTTGTCTTTGATGTGGTTAGTTTACAGTTGGAAAAGAAATAAGTGATATTTTTGATTTAAAATACTACTTTTGTAACTCAGGATCTTTAGTAAACTTTGGCAGTCTTTGTTTGTTAGCCTTAAGACCTGAATTCTTGCTTTTCCTTTTTTCAGAGTTGAAATTCCTATTTATCTGTTATTTTTTTGCTCCTTTGTGTTGTTCTATTATGTAGGATGAGAATGTTGAATTTGATTATGAAGATGAGGATGATGATTTTGGGCACGATGGCTGGCATATGCAAAGGATGTTGCAAGAAATCACTGGATTTCCCAGTGATGCTTTTGAAGGTAATATTGAACCTCAAATTACCTACCTTTCATGTTAGGTATCATGTATTAAAATGTATCTGTATCTGTTGATGTATGATGCAAATGTTGTTGTCTGGAATGTATTAAAATGTTTGTGTTTATAAACACATCCGTCTCTTACCCTCCCCTTTCCAAATCATTTCATGTTCTCTTCCCAGCCTCATAATTGCTCTCAATTTTTTTTAATGAATTTCTTGATGTGTGGGTTATGAACTTCTTTTACCCTTTTGCTATTTGATCACCCACCAACATCTTTTGACACCTCCAAAGGTTGTAACTCTTGATCATTTTCTGTTTATTTAGGTGGATTGTTGGGTTTTTTGGGAAATCTCTATATCCTCTGTTAGGGAAAAGGCAACCAATGAGTGAGAAATGTCAAGGAGATGGGGTTTTGTTTTTTTATTTAGTCTTCATCTTTGTAGTCATCATTGTAATTGTTATCATCATTATTTCTCTCTGTGAATGTTCTAGATGAAGTTGACTATGTGGTCTAACTGATGTTACAAACTTGGATATGTAAGCTCATACCCCTATGTCTCCCTTATTAAGCAATGAATTAGAGCCTTTCTTTTACATTGTAGTTATATATGCTACTTTTCTAATTTGTGGCCTCTAGCATGTGTTTGCGCATTTTTTATTGATTGTTCTATTGTACTTGCAGTTTCATCTTTCAATAAACTTCCAAGTTTGTAATAATACATGAAGAAATGCGTGGAGATATTTATGTTCATTTACCATGTATTTTCAGTTTAATATTTTGTATTATTATAAACAAATTGGTTCTTAGTCTTTTTGGCTTATTATCTACATAATTGGATGTCTACATAATTTGAAGTTTCTTCTCAAATTTAGCACAGGAAGTGTATGTACATCAGAGTTATTGGAATTCTCCTATTAACGTTGCCGTCAACATGTGAGACTTCGATTTTTCATCTTCTCTAATCAACTGTTTATTTAAAATTGTCTAATTACGTTCCATGGCCTGATTCAATCGCAACCCTGAACAAGTATAAGCTTATTGAATGCTTCCAACTTTAATTTGATATATTTTTGAATTTCAAACTAAAATTTGGGATCAGATTGTGGGTTCTGATTTCAGAAATTTCTATACATTAAATAGGATATTTATATACATGTATGTATTCGTAGATTCTGTGTATATACATTAAATAGGATATTTATATACATTAAATAGGATATTTGTTCGCTAGAAGTTGATTCTTTTGACTGTTCGTAGATTTTCTTTCTTTCTCTCTTTAACTACCAAACCTCTCAATTCCAAACCATGGTGAGTCTTTAATTATACATTCAAATCTATCTCTATCTCCCTCTTTAATTCTCTCTATAGTTTTGTGTCATATATATCACGTGAGCACAAGAAAGGTGAATTTTGATTTGTGTATCCATCAATTTCAGGTAATTTTTAATTTAGATTTGTAGTTATTTTTCATCTCTACCTTATGCTTATCGATTTGTGTATATTGTGTGTATGTTTTTTTAAATGGGAATCCTCATTATAAAACAGAGGAGCATAGTTATTTTAGTACTTTTTTATGTAAACTTTTTAGATATGATTGGAGGGAGTGGACTGGCCAATTAGATGATGAATCTCAAGGTTTTGATTATAGTTGTACATTACCTATTTGCTGGAATGACACAGAGAACATACATAGTTATTTATTTGAATGAACAATTTTGGTCTTAAATTCAAGCAGTGGCCTCTCATTGTTATCAATGTTATGGATGAAGAAAATATTTGAAACCAAATGCGGATATATTTTTGAGCATTCAAACCAAATGTGGTGTTACCTTAATTTATTTCTTATGTTTACTTTTATTTGTTTTTGTGATATTTTCTTTCATTTGGTACTCAATTTACCTAAATCTTTTTATGTCACTACTTATTTTAATTTAGTGTTAATGCAGAATTTGGTGTTGGTGCAGTCATAGAAGCCAAAAGTTACTCCCAAAATTACAAAAATCTTCGTATATTATTTGACTGACTTCTTTTATAACATAACAAGAACCAAATTCTTTTTTTAAATGTATCTGGCTTTGAGTTTTTATACTTTTTTTGTTGAGAATTAGATTTCCTGATGTAGTATGTACTTTTGCTGAATTTTATGGGTGTGGAGTATACATGGTAGCCTTGGAGTGTGTGTTTTCTTATTAAAATGTATTTGAATGTCAGGTATGTATTCATTTTATGTATTAAAATGAATACATGATGAAATAAGTTGAAATATCTGGTATCATGTCAAGTATCATGGATGTATATATATTAAGCTGGAACATCTGGTTTCTCTATTAAATTGTTTAAAATTGTATTCTAAATTGTATATGGTTAGATGAATTGGAATTGAGTTGGATTGGAAGGAAAACGTTTTTTATTTTTCTTTCTGATACGATAGATGGACTTTTCTCTCTCTCAATTAATGGTTTTTGGGTTTGTATTTTAACAGTCGCTAGATTGAAGGGCAGTGGGAATTTCTAATAAATCAAGCATTAGTTATGGCCAAATTAAGTACACATATTTTTCCCCCCTACAAATCACTTCCTCATACTTAAATTAACCGTTTTAATCATTTTCTCAATTCATATTCTGTTGACTTTTCCGAATTATGCCACTGAAAATGATATCTTTTACTTTTCTTCTAAATGTTTGGTCATGATATTGTGTTAGGCTTCTCAGGGCTCTATCTTGGTTTGTTGTTGGTTGCTATTATTATTGTATAAAAAGTATGATCAATCAAGGTGTTATTTCAGGTGATATTCTTACATTTTATTAAATACATTAGAATACGAACACATTGACACAATGCTCTCATTCTGTAGGTTGATATAATATCACGGTGGTTATTTTATATGATATCAAGGCTTCAAGTTTAGATGGAACATTTCTTCCGGTTTGCATAAATTTTGGAAATACTTATGCTGCTCAAGAAGAGGGGGATCAAGCAATGTTAGCTTATCACACTGTTGCCCATTTGTTTTTTGGGTAATTTAGTGTTTTTTGGTCTTTGGTCTGTTTAGTGTTTCAGCAATTAAGTTTGATTTTATTGGTCCATTATTTTGTTCAATCTAGAATGTTATTTTTATAAAATTATGTGTTTTCATTTTTATGCAGCTCTTTACTGAAAAAAAAGTGCGCCAAATTATTGAAATAAGCAATAATAGTACGGACATTTGTCAATTTGAGGGTTATGGAGGACAAGAATTCAAGGATCGAAAAAATTATTACCAACTCAAAAATAGATATCAAAGCAATGAAAGAGAAGATTCAAAAACTAGAACTGCGATTGAATTTTATTTAATACAATGTTTTTTGCTGAATGTGTTTCGCGTTTAAAGTGGAAGTAATTCTATAGCAATATCAATATATTTACAAATGTAATTGATATGTCATGCAAAAATATGTTAGAGGTTGTATGAAAAGAAATTATTATAAAAAAAATATCTTTCTCATGACAATTTTATAAAATTATACAATTTGTTAATTAAATTAGCCCGTGCACTGCACGGGCTATCATCTTTCTCATGACAATTTTGAATCTTTCATTTGACAAAGCACAAGAACGGTTCAGATTCATTCTAACTTAATTTTTCCAACTTAATCTAATGGTTCATATTTCTTCCCGCCCAAATCAAATTAACTCATACACCATATTCTCTCTCATGTTCACACACAAAATCTTTCTCTCTCTTCTCTTCTTCACACTCACACACACAAACAAATAATAATAGTACTAAAAATAAATATAATAATAATAATAGTACTAATAATAATTATAATAGTACTAATAATAGTAATAATAATTATTATTATTATAATAGTAATATTAATAGTAATAGAAATAATAATAATAATAATAATAATAATAATAGTAATCTATATAATAAAGATTCTGATTCATTCTAATTGATTTGAGCGGGAAAGCACAAGTACAGTTCAGATTCATTCTAATTTTAATTTAAAAAAATAATAATTATAATATAGTAATAATATTATTATAATAGTAATAATAATAATAATAGTAATAAAGTAATAATAATTATAATAAAATTAATATTAATATTAATAATTATAATTAAAATAATAATAATAATAATAATAATAATAATAATAATAATAACAACAACAAAAACAACAATAACAATAATAATAATAATAATAATAATAATAATTATTGTGGTGGTGTGGTGAATTATGATAATTTTTATTGACAATTGTAAGTTTTGTAGACAAGTTTAATTTTTTCTGGATATCTATTTTTAAAGAAAAATTAATTATTGTGGTAGTGTGGTAAATTATGATAATTATTATGTCTGATTTTAAGTTGCAAAGAGTCTTTAGGTAATAAAGTATTTTTTAAATTTTAATCTAATTTTTTGTTACGCCGTGCCTTCAGGCACAGGCAATTACTAGTATTTAATATTTTAAAACATTCCTAATATACCCTATTAAATTATTTATCTCCACCACTATTCCACAACTTTTCAATTTCTTGAAGTAAAGTTAAATGTAGTACTCCCTCCGTTATTTAGAGCATTCACAACAAGTTCTTTATATTGATTCTTTAAAATAGGAATTCAATTTTTTTACCATATTCTCAATAGGTTCCTTATATTGATTCTTTAAATAATAAAATTTAAAAGTCCCAACAGTCAAAACATCAAATTAATAATAATCTTATAATTTATAAGAGAGAGAAAGAGTATTATCAATTGTATTCTATTGTAAAATAATTTTTATTTTATTTTAAATTTTAAGTAATTTATGAAGTGAGTATTGAATGGATTGTAGCTGTAAATGTATATAAAATCATTATTGACTTTTAAAAAGTTAATTTATGATATTTTAAATTTAAAATTAATATGATTCATTTAAATTTTGAAAATTATAAATTTTATAATTAATAATACTTTTATAATATTTATAATTATATTGACATAAATTAAATAAATTTATATCAATTTTAAATTTGAATACGTTTGAAATTAATTTTCAAAAAATAAGTCAATATTAATTTTATAATATGAAAATGAAGTAGTAAAAAAATGTCAAAATGTGTATGATTGATGAGTTATCCACTTAAATAAGGGTGTGAAATGTCATTTTGCATATATAGGAATAATTTTTTGACTCTCTCACACTGGAGACTAAAATCCTATATAAGGATTAAAAAGAGAGTCAAATAAGAATAATGACACTGTTGGATAATGATTTGTTGATGTATTTTTCAAAATTGGGGATAGAGAGTTGATTGAAAAAATTGTTGTGAATGCTCTTAGTAGAAATATTTTTGTTTCTTAATATAAGTCGTTTGAGAATTTCAAGTAAGTATTAATTGCTTAGTTTCCAATATTATCCCAAGTAATAAATATAATTTTGGTTCTCTCACTATTTTTTGCCCAACAAATAATATTTTTTTTCAATGCAAGGGCAATATAGACAATTGATATTATATTTAATGCTATACAATCATTTCCTTAATACTTATGCACAACTCTAAAACGACTTATGTGACGACCCCAAAATAGATCCATTCCATCCAACCCATTCTGAGTCGCCAAATACATGGTACAAAAACAAATATAACTCCAGTAATACAATTGTCGTGCAAATTACGATAATACATATACTGTGAGTTTAAATACAACTATTGTCTAATAGACAGTATAAAAACTCAAAAGGGGTCCTCAATTATTGATACGCTATTTCACAGAATAGTGAGGACTACTAATGCAACCATCTGGACCGTCAATCCATTCCCCGACTAGTCCCAGCTATATTCTCATTTCCTGAAGAGAACAGTGAAAGAAAGGGTGAGCTCAACTAGCCCAGTAGGAAATATTATGACTAAGATAATATACAACAAATTATCATTAGTCTTCAACAGGGAAAATCTGATAAAATATAATAGACAACAAGTTTTAGATCAACAACTGCAGCGGAATAAGCAATCCATTAGAAGAGTCAAGTAGAGAAAGAATTCTACTGTCTTCTATGAATTTAAAAGTCCATCATCAATATTTTATCCCTGTAACATCAATCAATACACATCTTTAATCAAATATTCATCTTTGCACTGCGGGCCAAAGAAATTCAGTTGTATCACCAGTTGGTCATGTCCTTCTCAACACCTGTTCATCTTTGCACTACGGGCCAAAGATATTCATTAGGTAATCATTCATCTTTGCACTACAGGCCAAAGATATTAATCAGTTAATCATTCATCTTTGCATTAGAGGCCAAAGATATTCAGTAATATCATCATTTAGGACTGAGGATGATGAAAAATATTTTAAAGAAACGAATCTAGTGAAACAAAATAACAAATATTAGAGATTCGTATTACAGTTTATCCAAGATCAATAATACTTCATAATAACCAATTTTGAAGCAAAATTCAAGAATAAAGATAAAAACATTGATACAATCAAAGATAATAACCATAATAGACACCTTGGATAAAAAGAAGAAAATTTTATTTTTCGGTGAATAGTGCAGTATTCGTGAATAGTGCCACATACGTGAATAGTAACTTCGACACCAAAAGATAAAAATTCCATAAGTAAAATTATCATGCTTCGTGAATAGTACTCATGAATAGTAACTCATGAATAGTAATCCCGACATAAAAAGTTCTAAATTCGATAAAAAGTTTCAACCAATATTTCAGCATAATGATATTGAAGAAATAATATCACTTACGAAGAAAATAGCATCACTTACGAATATTAAACGAAAATAATATTCCTTTTGAATATTGAAAGAATATAATATTCCTTACGAATATTAAATGAAAATAATATTTCTTGCGAATATTGAACGAAATAATATTCATACGAATACGAAAAATAATATCTCTTCAGAATATGAAATAAATAATACCCCTTACCTCAAAAAGATAATACTTCTGGCTGGAATACTGGATATAGTGCTGAAGGAACTTGCACCGTATAGCAACACTCAAAGTATCAAAATACTCACAAGAATACGCTCGATAATATAGAGAGAGAAAGAGAGAAAACTTATGAATTCTGGTGTGATTTTCAATTCTAACTAAGCACCCTATTTATACGAATTTTATGTCCATTCTACACGAAATCGAATTCTCTACAACTTTGTAGCTTTGAGTTTTTCTAAATTCCAAACAAAAATATACCCGAAATCCACAAACGGATGATTTTTAAATACTTCCAATCTGACAAAATACTGATAAAACATCTCAGCATTAATTCCTTCATTAATAACCACATAAATAAATCCATCATTTATATCCACATAAAATAAATATTTCCTTATCATATGAATCAATAATTAATTATTCACAAATAATATTACAGAATCACATTTATGACAACCAGGCTGTTCCCAGGAAAGAAGGGGCTTTTCGATAAGGATTTCTCCTTACTGGCGCACAATTTGGTGATCAAACCTCTCTTTGACAGAACTTTCTAGACATTGTCAATAATGCTATCTAATAATATTATTCAAATAATATGAATTATTGATCTGATAATGGAGATACTGTGCAGTGACAATTATTGAACAATAATAATATAAAATATCAACGCAGCAATTATTGAATCAATAAAATAAAATATTGAACAGTAACTACTATGACAATTATTGAGTAGTGCCTTCATACGTAAGGATCAATAATTCAACAATACTGTGCAATACCGTGTGCTACTGTGCAACCACGCGTTTTACTGTATTTTAACCACCGGGTATTTCAACATTCTTAACGGTAACAACTACACCGTTATTTATAACAACCCAAACTTTGTTGTTTTCTTCATCTGACAGTTATCCGTTATGGGGCCCACAAATAGCTACGCCGTCGAACGAATATTCTCCGACAGAAAGAATATTCCCCGGCAGAAAGAATATTCCACGACCAAACGAATATTTCCCGACACAATGAATATTTTATAACCACTTGCTTATTTTGCAAAATTTTCACATTTCACCCATAACCAAAGTATTATATCAAATTATCACCTTATTATTCACAATAATAAATAGAGGAAATTTGATTTTTATTTATAATAAGTTGGGGTCTTACAACCTCCCCTCCTTATGAAATTTTGTCCTCGAAATTGACATACGTACATGGTGTTTCGAAAAGGTGAGGATACCTCGCTTTCATTTTTGATTCCATCTCCCAAGTCATTTCTTCAATAGCATGGTTTCTCCATAAAACTTTAACTTGTGGTATAACCTTTGTTCGTAGGACATGCTCTTTCCTATCCAATATCTTGACAGGTACCTCCTCGTACGTTAAATCTTCGGCTATATCGTCTGGTTCTAACGCAATAATGTGGTTTAGGGCGTCCACATATTTAAGTAACATCGATACGTGAAAAATATTATGAACACGCAACATACTTAGAGTTAAGGCGAGTCTATAGGCCATAGTTCTTACTTGATCGAGGATTTCAAATAAATTGAAGGCTTGAGCTTTCTTCTCTTCATCGACTCTTACTTCTAGAATAACGCATTCTTGCACCTTCTTCTTTATATTCATCAGCTCCAGTGTGTAGCTTGAGCGGTTTTAACTTTATCGATTAAAGTCGATTTTACTCGTATATTCGTTATCTTCACGTAGGTCCCTAGAGTCTTTAACTCTATTTTCATCATTTGTAAGTTATACGAAATGGGTTTTTATGTTAACAACGTCGCACTCATAAACGCATATGATCTTCTACTCAACGCGTCAGCTACCATGTTTACTTTCCCACGATGGTATTGAATGGTACGATCGTAATCTTCAACAGCTCGAGCCAACGTCTTTGGCGCATTATATGTTTGTTTTGGTTGAAGAAATATTTAAGGGTTTTAGAAATGGGTTTTGTACTGTGGTCAATACAAAATTCAATTTCACACTCTAGGGGTAGGCTAAGAAGTCCTTCGAGAATACGTCAGGAGATTTATTAACAATAAAAATATCATTTAAAAACTGTGACTCTCATCCAAGGCTTGGATAGCACATGAAATGAAGGTTTCTACTAACGAAGTTTCAATCCATAAGTCAAAGTCTAACTTCTCTAGAGTTAAATTTAGACATTGAGCGCAAGCAAGAGAGATAAAATAATGGGTAGAACCAGTATCTAATAAGGTATAGACTTCACAAGAATTTATAATTAACTAACCCATGCTAACTTCGTTCGGGTTACTCGCTCTTTGAGAAGTCACGAAAAACGCTCTTCCTGAAACCACCGACTTGGTTTTGTCCGTATCCACCTTTGGTGTCACCGTCCCAACTGGACTTGATTTCGCTACAGGACAAAATCGAGCTATGTGACCGTCTTTTCCACAACTAAAACATATCTTGGAAAGCTGTGAACAGTTTGGACTTATATGTCCCTCCTCTCCGCATCTGTAGCATCTAACTGATTGTCGTTCTCCTCCCCTAGAATTTGTTGTTGGTGTTGGTACTGTTGCTGACGTCTTCCCATCATCGTTAAATCTTCTCTTCTTGAAATTTCCACTTGAATCATTTCTTCTATTATCTTGGCCATGATTACCACCGAAGTGGTTACCATTTCTAGCATGATAATTTCTTCCATGATGGTTATCATTGTTCCGATGACCGTTGCCACCGGTACGATTATTATCGTGTTGTTGCTCGTTATCCTTCGGTTGGGCTGGCTCATTATCGCGCTCCACTAACTGAGCCCTATTCACAACATCTGAATATAAACAAAGTTTGTGAGAAATGAGGTATTGACGTATTTCGGGTTTCAAACCTCTCAGAAATATTCGTGTCATTCGTTCCTCATTATCAACCAAATGGGATGCAAATCGGGATAACTCCGCAAACTTAGCTTCGTACTGCGACACGTTCATATTGTTTTGCTCCAGCTTGATGAACTCAACCTCCTTCATATGACGAATACTTTCAGGAAAATACTTGTCGTTGAATAATTCTTGGAACTTCTCCCAAGACATCTTTAGTGCGACAGGTTGAGTACGCTTTATCGATTCCCACCAGAAACCTACCTCTCCTCGCAATATGAAGGTGGCAAAGGGAACCATTTGCTCCTCGGAACATTCCAAGACATCAAATATCTTGGTGATCTGCTTTATCCACGTCTCTACCGTAAGTGGTTCTGGCTTTCCCAAAAAGTTCAGTGGTCCCAGCTCCTTGAACTGCTTAGTGATAAAAAGCCGCGCGTTGCTATCATTTCCACCCGTATTTTGTGCTCGAGTCTCCCTCGTCTGATGTTGCATGAATTGCATAAAGCCTTTGAATATCCCATCGCTCATCATTTGATCGGTGTTGTTGTTTACCTGAGGATTATTGTCATCCTGATGCACATTATCCTGTGTATTGATCGTTGGTGACTCAACGGTCTCATATGCTTCATTGCTTATCACAACATTTTCAGATGCCATTTTCAAACACTGTCACAAAATAAGGGTTAATTGACATATCACATATTATCCCTATACTCTGACCGACCAATTAAATACCAAATAAACTTAGGTAGGTCATACTAGCGAAGGAATTCCCCGTCTCTCCCCTCCTAGTTCTTGTCTCACACCTTAGCCAGGGATCATATCCCTAAGCTTTGATACCAACTGTGACGACCCCAAAATAGGTTCATTCCATCTAACCCATTCTGAGTCGCCAAATACATGGTACAAAAACAAATACAACTTCAGTAATACAATTGTCGTGCAAAATAAGACAACACATATACTGTGAGTTTAAATACAACTATTGTCTAATAGACAGTATAAAAACTCAAAAGGGGTCCTCATTACAATTATTGATACGCTATTTCACAGAATAGTGAGGACTACTAATGCAACCATCTAGACCATCAATCCATTCCCCGACTAGTTCCAGCTATATTTTCATTTCCTGAAGAGAATAATGAAAGAAAGGGTGAGCTCAACTAGCCTTATAAGAAATATTATGACTAAGATAATATACAACAAATTATCATTAGTCTTCAATAGGGAAAAATCTGATAAAATATAATAGACAACAAGTTTTAGATCAACAACTGCAGCGAAATAAGCAATCCATTAGAAGAGTCAAGTAGAGAAAGAATTCTACTATCTTCTATGAATTTAAAAGTCCATCATCAATATTTTATCCCTGTAACATCAATCAATACACATCTTTAATTAAATATTCATCTTTGCACTGGGGCCAAAGATATTCATTTGTATCATCAGTTGGTCATGTTCATCTCAACACCTGTTCATCTTTGCACTACGGGCCAAAGATATTCATTAGGTAATCATTCATCTTTGCACTACAGGCCAAAGATATTCATCAGTTAATCATTCATCTTTGCACTACAGACCAAAGATATTCAGTAATATCATTATTTAGGACTGAGGATGATGAAAATATTTTAAAGGAACGAATCCAGTGAAACAAAATAACAAATATTAGAGATTCGTATTACAGTTTATCCAAGATCAATAATACTTCATAATAACCAATTTTGAAGCAAAATTCAAGAATAAAGATAAAAACATGGATACAATCAAAGATAGTAACCATAATATACACCTTGGATAAAAAGAAGAAAATTTTATTTTTCGGTGAATAGTGTCGTATTCGTGAATAGTGTCGTATACGTGAAGAGTAACTCCGACACCAAAAGATAGAAATTCCATAAGAAAAATTATCACGCTTCGTGAATAGTACTCGTGAATAGTAACTCATGAATAATAACTCATGAATAGTAACTCGTGAATAGTAACTCATGAATAGTAACCCCGACATGAAAAGTTCCAAATTCGATAAAAAGTTCTAACCAATATTTCGGCATAATGATATTGAAGAAATAATATCACTTACGAAGAAAATAACATCCCTTACGAATATTAAACGAAAATAATATTCCTTTCGAATATTGAACGAATATAATATTCCTTACGAATATTAAATGAAAATAATATTTCTTGCGAATATTAAACGAAATAATATTCATACGAATACGAAAAATAATATCTCTTCAGAATATGAAATAAATAATACCCCTTACCTCAAAAAGATAATACTTCTGGCTGGAATACTGGATATAGTGCTGAAGGAACTTGCACCGTATAGCAACACTCAAAGTATCAAAATACTCACAAGAATACGCTTGATAATATAGAGAGAGAAAGAGAGAAAACTTATGAATTCTGGTGTGATTTTCAATTCTAACTAAGCACCCTATTTATACGAATTTTATGTTCATTCCACATGAAATCGAATTCTCTACAACTTCGTAGCTTTGAGTTTTTCCAAATTCCAAACAGAAAAATACCCGAAATCCACAAACGGATGATTTTTAAATACTTCTAATCTGACAAAATACTAATAAAACATCATCAGCATTAATTCCTTCATTAATAACCACATAAATAAATCCATCATTTATATCCACATAAAATAAATATTTCCTTATCATATGAATCAATAATTAATTATTCACAAATAATATTACAGAATAACATTTATGACAACCAGGCTGTTCTCAGGAAAGAGGGGGTTTTCCGATAATGATTTCTCCTTACTGGCGCGCAATTAGGTGACCAAACCTCTCATTGACAGAACTTTCTGGACATTGCCAATAATGCTATCTAATAATATTATTCAAATAATATGAATTATCGATCTGATAATGGAGATACTGTACAGTGACAATTATTGAACAACAATAATATAAAATATCAATGCAGCAATTATTGAATCAATAAAATAAAATATTGAACAGTAACTACTGTGACAATTATTGAGTAGTGCATTCTTACGTAAGGATGAATAATTCAACAATACTGTGCAATACCGTGTGCTACTGTGCAACCACGCGTTTTACTGTATTTTAACCACTGGGTATTCCAATAGTCTTAACGGTAACAACTACGCCGTTATTTATAACAACCTAAACTTTGTCGTTTTCTTCATCCGATAGTTATCCGTTATGGGGCCCACAAATAGCTGCGCCGTCGAACGAATATTCCCCGACAGAAAAAATATTCCACGACCAAACGAATATTTCTCGACACAATGAATATTTTATAACCACTTGCTTATTTTGAAAAATTTGCACATTTCACCCATAACCAAAGTATTATATCAAATTATCACCTTATTATTCACAATAATAAATAGAGGAAATTCGATTTTTATTTATAATAAGTTGGGGTCTTACAACCTACCCTCCTTATGAAATTTCGTCCTCGAAATTGACATACGTACCTGGTGTTTCGAAAAGGTGAGGGTACATCGCTTTCATTTCTGATTCCAACTCCCAAGTCATTTCTTCAATTGCATGGTTTCTCCACAAAACTTTAACTTGTGGTATAACCTTTGTTCGTAGGACATGCTCTTTCCTATCCAATATTTTGACAGTTACCTCCTCGTACGTTAAATTTTCGGCTATCTCGTCTAGTTCTAACGCAATAATGTGGTTTAGGTCGTCCACATATTTACGTAACATCGATACGTGAAAAACATTATGAACACGCGGCGTACTTAGAGTTAAGGCGAGTCTATAGGCCATAGTTCCTACTTGATCGAGGATTTCAAATAAATCGAAGGCTTGATCTTTCTTCTCTTCATCGACTCTTACTTATAGAATAACGCATTCTTGCACCTTCTTCTTTATATTCATCAGCTCCAGTGTGTAGCTTGAGCGATTTCAACTTTATCGATTAAAGTCGATTCTACTCGTATATTCGTTATCTTCACGTGGGTCCTTAGAGTCTTTAACTCTATTTTTATCATTTGTAAGTTATACGAAATGGGTTTTTGTGTTAACAACGTCGCACTCGTAAACGCATATGATCTTCTACTCAATGCGTCATCTACCACGTTCACTTTCCCACGATGGTATTGAATGGTACGATTGTAATCTTCAACAGCTCGAGCCAACGTCTTTGGCGCATTATATGTTCGTTTTGGTTGAAGAAATATTTAAGGGTTTTAGAAATGGGTTTTGTACTGGGGTCAATACAAAATTCGATTTCACACTCTAGGAGTAGGCTAAGAAGTCCTTCGAGAATACGTCAGGAGATTTATTAACAATAGAAATATCATTTAAAAACTGTGACTCTCATCCAAGACTTGGATAGCACATGAAATGAAGGTTTCTACTAAATTATAGATAGAAAGATCAAAACTGTTAGGTTGATTTAAGATGTAATAGATTAGTCTTGAAGAAATCATAGTGCATCAGTTTGATCAACATTGCAGAAGTCAAGGCAGAAAACGTAGAGCCTGAAGATCGTAGTGTGTCTGCCTTGAAGGAGACTCTTCGGACTTCGTAGAGTGGTCCCAACGATTGCCGAGCTAACTCCACGATCGTAGTGTGCTGAAGAAAACATGAAGTTTACAAGTCAACAATCGTAGTGTGCTCTCGGGAACGTAGAGTCAACAACACGAGCAACAGAAGATCGTTGTGTACGAAGGTTTTAAAGGGAAATCGTAGTGCTCTCAACTAATAGCATCGTAGTGTGCAAAGATGTAAAAGACATTACGATCTAAATCGTAGAACACCACGATCCAAATCGTAGAGCATCATCTGTCTCACATCAGAAAACGTCGAGTCGAATGATCTGTGTTTTCAACAAGTAAGGAATGGATCCCAGATGCTGCAGTACTCATCAGTCCCAGATTGTATGAAATATCCTTAGTATGTAACAAAGAAGCGTATTGAAGAAGATAAGGATAGTACAATGGGTAAGAGGGACAAAACACCTTTTCAAGTGGTAGGTGAGAAAGCAGCCTGCAGTGTCAGTGGGCTAGAATGCAGAATTCAGAAGATGTGCAGAAATGTCTCCATCACAATACAGAAAGTTCAGATGCATTTAATGCCACAACGGATGGATCCAACGGATAGTTTTCAACATCACATATATACAGATCAGACAGATGAGAGAGAATATAAGCAAGCATTAATCAAACAATGTGAACATCTCTCTCAAGCTCAACTCTACGATCTGAGATATTGCAAAGCTTGCTCAGCTACTCAGTTCTTAATGAACCAGTGCTTACAGAGCAACTGAGTAGCAACCATCAAGAACTCAACAACTATCAATCAACTGAAGAAGTATACCAAGTCTGCTGGACTTGAAGAGTTCGTAGTGAACTGTAAGAAAGCCAAGTCTGCTGGACTTGAAGAGTTCAAGAGTGAACTAGAGAAGTTCCTAGACTGCTGGTTTAGAAGGAATCTATGTGATTCAGAAGATTGTAAAAGACATCCTTATTGGATATCCTACTCGTTGAGTAGAAGAGTGAACTAGGAGCTCTGAGTGCTCTGAACCACTTAAAAACAACTGTGTCGTTTACATTCATGATATAACTACTATAACTGCTATATCTGCTATAACTGCCTTACTCGCTCATAACTCCATTACTTGGTAAAGAAGATTAAAACAAATATTAATTTCGCAAAGTTTTAATCATTATCTAAGAACAAGTTAAAATGAAAAGATTTTCAAATATCTATTCAACCCCCCCCATTCTAGATAACTTGTGCCTATTAGGAACTAACAATTGGTATCAAAGCAGGTTCTATTTTACAGCTTATATGCTTTAGTAGATCCAAATGGCACACGTACCAAGCGAATCCAGGACCGGGGGAGGCAACAAGCCACCAATGTGCAACAAAGATAAATTTGCTAACTGGAAAGTCAGGATGCAAGCTTACATGGAATCAATAGATGAAGATCTATTTGAGACTGTTCTTAATGGGCCCTATATACCGACAAAGCTTGAACCAACCATTGACAATCCAAACAGAGTACAAATAAAAGTGAAAGAAGAATGGACAGACACAGAGAAGAGAGTTGTCCAACTTGATAAAAAGACATAGAACATCCTGTTCCAATCCTTAGAGGACGATCTGTTTGAAAATGTTGTAAATAGCAAAACAGCTAAGGAAGTTTGGGAAGCACTGCTGATTATGCACGAAGGAACTGAAGAAGTCAGAGAGAACAAGCAGTCTCTCCTGACACAACAGTATGAAATGTTCGCTCATATGCAGGGAGAAAACGTGACTGCAACTTATGAAAGATTTAACGTTCTGATCAACTCTCTACGAGCATATGGGAAGATCTATCCTAACAAGGATCTAACCATAAAGTTTATGAGAGCCCTACCGAGCAGGTGGGATGCAAAGACCACAACAATAAGAGAATCAAAGAATCTTAATGAGATGACAGTTCAACAACTGTGTGGAAATCTCCTGACGTACGAACTGGAGCTGACCCAATGCGCCGAAACCTTATCAGAAGGAAGAAGAAAGGATAAGGGTGTTGCTCTCCAGGAAAATGAAAGTGCATCGAAAGTCATCACCGAGATTGACTCTGATGATGATGAAGACGATGACGATGACTTTACTATGTTGGTAAAGAGACTAAGAAGGTTCATGAGACAAGGCAGAATCGGCAAGCCAAAGAAAGTCAGCAACTACGTCAGCCATGAACAAATGAATGATTTATGCTACAACTGCAAGAAACCTGGTCATTTCATTGCCAACTGCAACAAGCCTATCAAAGAAGAGCTAAAGAAGAAATCTCAGGCAAAGAAAGAATACAAAGGAACCAAGAGGCCTAAGAAAAGAGACAAAGGCCTGGTTGCTAGAGGATCGTGGAGTGATTCAGATAATGACTCAAATGCAGACTCCGGAGATGAGGAAGAACCACATATGGCCAATCTGTGCTTAATGGCCAAACATGCAAAGGACAAACATAGCCTAAACATACATGATGTAAGTATCGATGATGTATTTGACTTTAATTCTCCTGATGTAGATATAAGTGACTTGAGAACTGCTTTGCATGGCATAACCACTGACCTACATCAATAAATGAAGTGGTTCAGAGTCTTGTCTAAAGATCATTCACTTCTTCAAGAGGAGAAGAAGAAAGTTCAAGAAGAGCTTGAAACAGCTCTTCTAAGTACTAATCTTCTCTCCAAGCTTGAAGCTGAGAATGAAACTTTAAAACAGATAAACACACATCATGCACAAAGAGAGTTTAAGCTAACCTCTAAAATTGAGGATCTAGAGAAGACTATCTCTGCATGGAACAGATCCTTATCATCTATGGACTGCCTGCTCTCTAGTCAGAGAAGCACATTTGACAGAACAGGCTTAGGCTTTAGGGAATCCATCTCAGAGCTAAGTGTGGAAAAGACAATGGAAACTAGCACTAGTAATGTCTCAAGTTTTGGTAGAGGCATTGCTTTTGTGAAATCCTCACAGTTGGAAGAACCAATTCAACCTTGTTCTACTGTCTCTAGTTATACTTAGAGAAGTAAAGGATCTCATGCTGGTCTGGGTTTCATCAAGGAAAATAGTAATCCAACCTCTACTTACCAACCTCGAAGAATCATAGAGTCAAACAAAATCAACTCTACGAATCAACTGGGAAGGTACAGTAGAGGTAAGGCACACTCATCACTATTTATGAAACCTAAGGACATGTGGAAGAAAGAGAATCAGTTTAACAGAAGGTTAACTAAGGAACCACACAAGTCCAAGTGGAAGATGAATCACAACACACACAAGCATGCATTATAATAGATGCTTCATATGCAATAAAAATGGTCATAGGGCTACAAAGTGTTATTATAATTCCATGCATGTGAGACCCAAGACTAGACAAATTTGGGTCCCCAAAGGCACTAACAAAGAAGAACCCATGCAAATATTGGTACCAAAATGAAGGTTCAAATGTTTTTACAGGAAAAGAGCTCCACGACCTCAACATGGTATCTGGACAGTGGTTGCTCGAGGCATATAACAGGGAACAAAGATCTACTATCCAACTATGTAGAAAAGGAGGGTCCCTCAGTCATCTTTGGAGATAACGGCTCGGGCAAGACAAGAGGATATGGCTCTGCTGGCAATGGTGCAGTATCTTTCAACAAAGTAGCTTATATGGAAGGACTCCAACAAAACCTTCTAAGTATCAACCAACTCTGCGATAAGGGTTACCAAGTAACATTTCTCAACAACCAATGTCTAGTCAGAGATTTGAAGACATCTACCATAAAGCTGACCGGAACAAGAAAAGGAAATGTCTACAAAGTAGATCTTGGTTAACTAAGCTCTGATGAGACAATATGTTTTCTGGTAAAAACATCTGAGGAAATGAGCTGGCTATGGCATAGAAGGCTGTCTCACTTAAACTTCAAAAACATGTCCAAACTGGCATCAAAAGATCTCGGAGCTGGCCAACCCAAGTTCAACTTTGTGAAGGAAAGGCCATGCAACGCCTGCCAGCTTGAAAAGCAAACCAGAAGCTCATTCAAGAGCAACATTGCCAACTCCATTGACAAACCCTTGCAGCTGCTCCACATGGATCTTTTTGGACCAATCCTAACAGTTAGTCTTGGAGGCAAAAGATACTCTCTAGTCATAGTCGATGACTTCACCAAATTCACATGTGTATTCTTCCTAACTTCAAAGGATGAAACGAGCTCCGAATTAATCAAAATGTTCAGACTGGTGATGAATGAGAAAGGAGAGAAAATTAAGGCAATAAGGAGTGATCATGGAAGAGAATTCAATTTCTCAGAAATAGACAGGTTCTGCTCAGACAATGGCATCAGTCATAACTTCTCAGCTCCACGAACTCCTCAACAAAATGGAGTTGTTGAAAGAAAGAACAGAACTCTGATAGAGGCTAGAAGAACCCTGCTAGCAGCAGCTCGTATGCTTGAATACTTCTGGGCAGAAGCTGTCAACACTGCATGCTACACACAGAACATATCATTAATTCACTCTACGATCAAGAGGACACCCTACGAATTGTGGAAAGGAAGGAAACCAAGTGTCAGCTATTTCCATGTCTTTGGCTGTGCATGCTATATTCTCAACAATGGAAAGCAGTATCTGACAAAATTCCAGCCCAAGTCAGACGAAGGATCTTTCTTGGATATGCCACAGACAACAAAGCTTACAGGGTGTTTAACAAGAAAACACTGAATGTCGAAGTCTCAATACACATCATCTTCGATGAAACTGACATAGACAAGGCAGTGCCTCTAGACACTATGACCGATAGTACAGACACTACAAATGTAATCGTCGAGCTCAACACTACGATCATAGTACCAGACAGTGAAATCGTAGAACATGATAATGAAATCGTGGAGAGGTCCATCCAAGACAGCGAGCCTCTACTTCAAGAAGAAGAGATAGACCTTGAATACCTAAAATAGGAAGGGATCAGGACAGATGTCCCAACAGGGAACAGATGGGCAAGAGATCATACTCAGGATCTAATCATTGGAGATCCAAGTGCAAGGGATCATACTCAGCATCATCTGTCTCACGTCAGAAAATGTCGAGCCGAATGATCTGTGTTTTCAATAAGTAAGGAATGGATCCCAGATGCTGCAGTACTCATCAGTCCCAGATTGTATGAAATATCCTTAGTATGCAACAAAGAAGCGTATTGAAGAAGCTAAGGATAGTACTATGGGTAAGAGAGACAAAACACCTTTTCAGGTGGTAGGTGAGAAAGCAGCCTGCAGTGTCAGTGGGCTAGAATGCAGAATTCATAAGATGTGCAGAAATGTCTCCATCACGGTACAGAAAGTTCAGATGCATTTAATGCCACAACGGATGGATCCAACGGATAGTTTTAAACATCACATATATACAGATCAGACAGATGAGAGAGAATATAAGCAAGCATTAATCAAACAACGTGAACATCTCTCTCAAGCTCAACTCTACGATCTGAGATATTGCAAAGCTTGCTCAACTACTAAGTTCTTAACGAACCAGTGCTTACACAGCAACTGAATAGCAACCATCAAGAACTCAACAACTATCAATCAACTAAAGAAGTATACCATGTCTGCTGGACTTGAAGAGTTCGTAGTGAGCTGTAAGAAAGCCAAGTCTACTGGACTTGAAGAGTTCAAGAGTGAACTAGAGAAGTTCCTAGACTGCTGGTCTAGAAGGACTCTGTGTGATTCAGAAGATTATAAAAGACATCCTTAGTGGATATCCTACTCAGTTGAGTAGAAGAGTGGACTAGGAGCTCTGAGTGCTCTGAACCACTTAAAAACAATTGTGTCGTTTACATTCATGCTATAACTACTATAACTGCTATAACTGCCTTACTCGCTCATAACTCCATTGCTTAGTAAAGAAGATTAAAACAAATACTAATTCTGCAAAGTTTTAATCATTATCTAAGAACAAGTTAAAACGAAAAGATTTTCAAATATCTATTCAACACCCCCCTTCTAGATAACTTGTGCCTACTAGGTACTAACAGATTACTTTTGTAAGGTTGCTAGTTTTCATATTCCTAAGCAACCTGTTATTCGAATTCAAGCAACCAAACCATTGAAGTCAAACTCTTTCATATCAAGCCGTAAAGTCATTCGTTTATTGAAAAACGAATGTCAAGCTTTCTTAGCCATGTTATGGACTTGAACAAAAATACGTCAGATTTG
Organism: Panax japonicus; assembly: GCA_020205505.1. Lineage (NCBI taxonomy): Eukaryota > Viridiplantae > Streptophyta > Magnoliopsida > Apiales > Araliaceae > Panax > Panax japonicus. The sequence goes on from CM035094.1 coordinate 71,728,418, forward strand.
AATGATATTTCTGTTGTTAGTAAATTTCCTGATGTATTTCCTGAAGAATTTCTTGGCTTACTCCCAAAGTGTGATATTGAATTTTGTATCGACTTTGAACCCGGTACAAAACCCATTTCTAAAATCTCATGGCTCCTATTGAACTCCAGGAGTTAAAAATTCAACTGTAGAAGTTTGTACTCGAGCCTTTATCTAGTGACTTCCTTTGTGGAATGCACCGAAGCCATACTCTCCGTAGGGGACGCCATATTTGTGTGATAGTAAACTGATAGGTACCATTGTGACGTGCTATCCAAGATTGGGATATGAGTTATAGTTGAGAGCAACCTAAGTCAGTAATCGAAATACGTAGCTTTCTAGGCTTAGTTGGTTATTATCGGAGATTCATGGAAAGATTTTCTCGAATCGCTACTCCATTAACTCAGCTGACTCGTAGAGATACAAAATTCGAATGGAGCGAGGAATATGAAAAGAGCTTCCAAGAACTCAGCATGCGGCAATGACGTTGGCTCGAGCTGTTGAAAGATTACGACCATACCATTCAATACAATCCTGAAAAAAAAAATGAACATGGTAGCTGACGCGTTGATAAAAGATCGTATACGAGTGCGATATTGTTAACACAAAGACCCGTTTCGTATGACTTACAGAATATGGAGATAGAGTTAAAGATTCCAAGAAAATGCGTAAAGATAACGAATATACGATTAGAATCGACTTTAATCGATAAATTTAAAGTTGCTCAAGCTACAGACTTGGAGTTGATGAATATGAAGAAGAAGATGCAAGAAGTCGTTATTCTAAAAGCGAGAATCAGCGATGTGAGGAAAGTTCAAACCTTCGATTTATTAGTCCATTTGAAATCTTCAATCGAATAGGAACTGTGGCCTATAGACTCGTTTTACCGCCAAGTATGACGCGTGTTCATAACGTTTTTCACGTATCGATGTTACGTAAATATGTGGACGACCCGAACCACATTATTGAGTTAGAACCAGACGAGATAGCAAAAGATTTAACATACGAGGAGGTACATGTCAAGATCTTGGATATGAAAGGGCATGTCCTACGCACGAAGGTCATACCACAAGTTAAAGTTTTGTGGAGAAACCATGCTATTGAGGAAATGACCTGGGAGTTGGAAACGGAAATGAAAGCGAGGTATCCTCATCTTTTCGAAACACCAGGTACGTACGTCAATTTTGAGGATGAAATTTCATAAGGAGGGGAGGTTGTAAGACCCCAACTTATTATAAATAAAATTAAATTTCCGCTATTTATCATTTTGAAATAGTAAGGGTTGATTTGATTAATGTGGTTAGTTATGGGTAAAATGCGCAAATATTTCAAATAAGCAAGTGGTTATAAAATACTCATTGTTGTCGGAGAATATTCGTTTGGTCGTGGAATATTCTTGTTGTCGGGGAATATTCGTACGACGGCGCAGCCTTGTGTGGGCCCATAACGGAAAGAAATTGGATGAAGAAAATGACAAGTATGAGTTGTTTATAAATAACGGTGTAGTTTCTACCGTTAATACTGTTGGAATACTCGGTGGTTAAAACTCAGTAATACGCGTTGTTGCACAGTAGCACACGGTATTGCACCAATTATTGATTCTTACGTAAGAAGACACTACTCAATAATTTTTACAGTAGTTACTATTCAGTATTTTATTTTATTGATTCAATAATTGATGCGTTAATATTTTATATTACTGTTATTTCAATAATTGTCACTACACAGTATTTTCCATTAACGGAGCAATAATTTATATTATATGAATAATATTATTAGAAAACATTATTGGCAATGTCTAGAAAGTTCTGTCTAAGGAGAGGTTTGGTCACCTAATTGCGCGCCAGTAAGAAAAAATTCTTATTGGAATGCCCCCTCTTTCCTGGGAACGGTCTGGTTGTCAGTATTGTATTTCTATAATATTATTTGTGAATAATTAATTATTGATTTATATGATGAGAAAATTATTGATTTTATGTGGATATAGATGGAAATTTTTTTTAAAGTGATAATTGTTAAAAATTGATATTTTATCTTTTCTGATAAAATAATATTTTATTATATTATTATAATATAATAATGATGATATTTTTACGATGAATGTGGGATATATGAGTATGAGGAGAAGAGTATTTTTGTTGCATTAAATGATTAACACATGTTTTGTGTGTCGGTGGACCCCATTTCTTGACTGAAATTTGATTATAGCCTGTAAAATTGCTCGTTTATGGATTTCGGTCAATTTCCGTTTGGAATTTGGAAATACTTTCTTCTGCAAAGTTGTAGAGAATTGAATTTCCTATAAAAATTCGCGAGATTCAAATTTTCTGACAAAAGGGCTATTTATTATGAATTATTAAAGTACCGAAGTTCCAGAATAATTGATTTTTGGAAGTTTTAATTATTTATTTTACGAAAAACATTTTTTTGCAATTTTGTGGGATCAACATGTGATAAGAATGGGCTGATTTCAGTTGGTCTAAGGTGGGCTTGACAATTTTATAAATATATTATTATTATATTAAATTTTCTGCTTTGGTGTTCTAAGCAATTTCCTATAAATAGGGTGCTGAGGTTAGAATTGAAAATCACACCAGAAACTGAAATCTTCTCCCTCTTTCTCTCTCTATATATCGAGCGTATTTTTGTGAGTATTTTAGTACTTTGAGTATTGCTATACGGTGTAAGTTCTTTCAGCATTATATCTAGTATTCCAGCCAGAAGTACTATCCTTTCGAGGTAAGGGATGTTATTTTCTTCGTAAATGATATTATTTCTTCAATATCATTATGCCAAAATATTGGTCTAAATTTTTATCAAATTTGGAACTTTTCATGTCGAGGTTACTATTCATGAGTTACTATTCACGAGTACTATTCATGAAGCATGATGATGTTTTTTGTGAAATTTCTTTCTTTTGGTATCGGAGTTACTATTCACGTCATAGCACTATTCATAAATACGACATTATTCACAGAAAAATTAAGTTTTCTTCTCTGTGTCCAAGATTGTCTGTTATAATTCCTATCTTTGATTGGATCTATGTTTTGGTCTTCATTCTTGAATTTTACTCCACTCTGGTTATTTATGAAGTATTTTCGAACTTGGGTTATTTAAAGTATGAATCCTTAATACTTGTTCTTTTGTTTCACTGGATTCGTTTTCTTTAAAATATTTTTCATCATCCTCAGTCCTAAATGATGATATAACTGAATATCTTTGGCCCTTAGTGCAAAGATGAATGATTTTATGATGAATATATTTGGCCCGTAGTGCAAAGATGAAAGATTTTATGATAAATACCTTTGGCCCGTAGTGCAAAGATGAACAGGTGTTTAGATGAACATGACCAACTGATGAATATCTTTGGTCTGTAGTGCAAAGATGAATATTTGATTTATGATGTATATTGATTGATGTTACATGGTTAAAATATCGATGATGGACTTTTAAATTCATAGATGATAGTAGATTTCATTCTCTACTTAACTCTTCTAATGAATTGTTGTTTCCGCTGCAGTTGTTGATCTAAAACTTGTTGTCTATTGTATTCTATCAGATTTTTCCCTGTTGAAGACTAAGGATAATTTGTTGTACATTATCTTAGTCATAATATTATTTACTGGGCTATTTGAGCTCACCCTTTTCCTTTTTGATCCATTTTTCTTCCCAGGAGACAAGAATATAGCGTGAACTAGTCGGGGTGTGGAGTAATGGTCAAGACAGTTGTTTTAGTAGTCCTCACTATTTTATAAAATAGTGTATCAATAATTATAATGAGGACTTATTTGAGTGTGGATATTGTCTAGAAGATAATATTTGCATTTAAATTCACAGTTTATGTGTTATCGTATTTTGCACGATAATTGTATTAATGAAGTTGTAGTTGTTTCTGTACCATGTATTTAGCGACTCAGAATGAGTTGGATGGAATGAACCTATTTTGGGAGCATCACAACTTTCGATGTAGAACCGCGCTGCACTCCTCTGTTAGTGCCACTGTCTCGAAATCTTCTAGCTTCTTCTTTCTAGACAAAATCCCCTTCATAAATTTTGCATAACTAGGCATTTGCTCTAGAGCTTTCATAAATGGAATGTTAATTTGCAATTTCTTAAATATTTCTAAGAACTTTGAAAATTGCTTGTCTAATTTCTGCTTTTGAACTCTTTGCTGAAATGGCGGTGGCGGATACACAACTGGTGAGTCATCTAACTTTGTTTTCTCAAATCGCGTATTCTCACCTTGGCTTTCTGCATCCACTATGTTATCATTGCCCTTATTATCTGAGAAAGCTGAGTTGTCATTATCTTTCCCAACTATTTGTTTTCCACTCCTCAAGGTAACTGCCTGACACTGTTCATTATTTCCCTTTGGATTTCTTTCGGTGTCACTCGGTAGAGTTCCTTGTGGTCTATTATTCAGTGCTAAAGCAATTTGTCCCATCTGGTTTTCCAAATTCTTAATGGCCATTTCTTGTGATTTCATTGCCATTGCTTTGTTCTTCATGGCTACTTCGTTACTTGTTATGTACTTCGATAACAATTCCTCTAAGTCCGATTTTTTCTCTTGACGTGAAACTGGTTATTGATTCTGAAATCCCGGGGGGTACGATGGTCGTGGATCTTGCTGATTCTGATTATTATTCCATGACTGATTCAAATTTATGTTCCCTTGATTATATGCATTCTGATATGTATTCTGAGGAATTCTATTGTAGCTACTCATGAATTATACCGACTCTGGGTTGATTGCGCATTGATCCGTAGAATGTTCCCCTGCGCACAATTCACAAATAATTGCAACTATATGCGTCTGTCCCCTGGACCACATGTCGAACTTCTTAACAATTGCTAAAATCTGCGATGTTATAGCCGTCACTCCATCTACTTCTAACACTCCAGCGACTGTAGGTTGTGTCATTCTTGCCATGGGCCACTGATAATTATTAGCAGCCATAGTCTCTATTAACTAGTATGCTTCCTTATATGTCTTAGCCATAAATGCTCCCCCCCGATGCCGCATCAATACTAGTCCTGAAATTCCCATACAGTCCGTTGTAAAATGTATTCAATTGCAACCATTTGGGCAGTCCGTAATGTGGACATTTTCGAAGTAATTCTTTATATCTCTCCCACGCCTCGTACAATGACTCCCCATGTTGCTGATCAAACATGGTAATCTCATTCCTCATCTTCACAGTTTTTGCAGGTGGGAAGAATTTTGCTGAGAATTTCTGAGCCAGGTCCTCCTACGTCGTTATCGAACCTGCTGGTAAAAAGTGTAACCAACTCTTTGCCTTGTCCCGCAGAGTGAATGGGAACAAGCGAAGCCTAACTGCCTCGTCCGACACCCCATTGTATTTGAAGATGTCGAATATTTCCAGAAAACTGATTAAATGATCGTTCGGATCGTCATTAGCCATTCCCCCAAACTGCACTGAATTCTGCATCATTTGAATTGTCCCAGGCTTGATTTCAATGTGTTTGCAGCTATTGCAGGCCTGGTAATACTAGACTGCAACTCAGTCACCGTGGGTGTTAGCAAAATCTCTCAAAGCTTTCTGGTCTTCGGCAGCCATTTCTTCTTCCTTTTCAGAGTTTTCTAATTCGTCCCTTGTTTCCTCTATCCACTTGCTTAACCTCTGAAACCTTCTATCGATGTTGTCCTCAAAAGGAAGCAAGTCTGGATTTTTTGATCGAGTTTACATAAACCAATATCAAAAACCTGAAATTCGAAGAAAAAAACAAAACAAAAAGTGTTTAAGTAAAACTGGACTAATTAAACTGATATTGCAAATATATAAAAAAAATCTGTATTTAATCTCCGGCAACGACGCCAAAAACTTGTTGGGTAAAATCTATATACGCTCAACACGCAAGTATACGTGGTCAACAAGTAATATAATAGTAAGTAAAGTATCGTTCCCTCAGAGATTAACACAAATTTCCCTTGCAACTACCAATTTCCTACTAATCCAAATTTTATTAAACTAATAATTTCCAATTTATATAGAAAATATCACAATCATTCAAAAATCAACTTAATAACCACAAACACTAAATCGGGATTTTCAAACAAGTATTGGAGAATTAGGCTTATAACTTCACTCTAAGCACCCCTCTGATTAGTATCACCTTATTCCAGTTTAACTCACTATCCCAGCTTATTAATCAAGAACACATAAGTAGTATTAATCACCTCTAGATATATTATCACCATATTAACCCAAATCCATAATTAAGAAAGAATTAAGTCAAACACCTTAATTAATCAACTCACTATATCTCTATGTGAATTCTAATTAAGCAAGGTTTAATTCCAAGTTCTCTTCACGATTACATGTGATGTCAAGCATATCTCTACCTCAACAATAATCAATAATTTGCAATTCACAAATTTCATGACACATGCTATATTAACTAGGTCTAGATTTATATTTCATCTCTCGAGTTCATAGAAATCCACATAAAATTGTTGATCAAGCAATTCATAAATTCAAGCTCCAATTAATATAGATAAACATGCATAATAGCTATATTAAACTGAAAACCAAGGTTACACAATCATCGTTCCACTTAGAGATCCATTACAAGCCTAACTAATAATTTAGCCCATAATAAATGAATTAAACACTGAATAAGTTAAAGGAAACATCATCCCAATTACAGAGATAGAAATTTAGAGAAGAATAATGATACACCACCCTTCTCCGCTTTCGATTTTGAAATCTTCGTGAATTTATTCTTGTTCTTCGTTCCTCCAATTCTTGCTCTCCCCAAATCCTTGTTCACATAATTGAATTAATTGATATTATCTGAATGCTCTCCCAGTCTGTTTTAATCAGCCTTTATCTCCTCCTAAAGCCATGACTCCTAATCCATCTCGAAGTTCTGCCCAAGAGAGACTCCTCCAATTTACAACGGACCCGCCTCCCTTCAGTTTGCGCACCAGCGCGCTCCGCGCCAGCTACAATGCTTTCGCAGCGCGCTCCGCGCTAGCCTGCCACCAATTTTTCCACGCCCTAGCGCGGTCCGTGCTTGCCAGCCTATTGACGCAGCGCGTTTCGTGCTAGATAGTCAGCAGCTTCACATGTTGCTCCAAAATGTCCTCAAATGCTCCAAATTGCTACATGAGTCAGAATTACCTACAACAAACGCAAACCCTGTCAGAAATAACACGAAAGTACCCAAAAACTAACACGATAACAAGCCATATAAACATAATTCATGGGTTAAAACCCACTCATCAACCGCATACATGGTGAGATTCTTCTATCATTTCATTTTTATTATTCTGTTGGAATATCCTGTCTGTGTGTTTACGCCGGACCTGGTTCCATTATTTATTATTTTATCAGAATATCCTGTCTGTGCGTTAACGTCGGACCTGGTTCTATTATTTATTATTCTGTCAGAATATCCTGTCTGTGCGTTTATGCCGGACCTGGTTCCATTATTTATTATTCTATTGGGAATAACCTGTCTGTGCAGTCTATCGCACGCATGGTGAATCCTTCTGTTATTCCATTCTTTATTATTTTATTGGAATAACCTAGTATATGTGGATTACAACATGCATAGGTGAATGATCCTTCGTATTCATTCCTTATTAAATTGTGGAAATGATCTATCTACGTGGATTACCGCATAGGCGGGCGAAAATCTATTTGCAGTTTCATATATTATATTATACTCAGTTGGTTAAAGCTTTGGATTCTATACTCCATGAAATTAGTGGAATATCCTTGATATTTGCGCTTCATCCAGTATCTTTTTATAGAAACATTCTTCTGAGCATTCTTGAATTTTACTCCACAAAGCAGTATCAGTGTTGACAATTTGGACGTTATTGAGTTCAGGATAAATTAATTTATAAATCTTTAAAATTTATTCTTGAACTTGTTTTATTAAATTATTATGTCATTGTCATCAACCTCATGTTTATATTATGTTAAAAGTCATCTTTGGCTTATGTGCATAGATGGACTTGGTATGATTATGACCACAGATTATTCGGTATAATCATGACCGTAATGTGACGAATGATGTGGTAAAAGTCCTCATTGGCCTGTAGTTCATTGGTGGACAGTTGTTGGTATGATTATGATCAGGGATTATTCGGTATAGTCATGACCATTGATGATTACATGAATATCCTTGGCCGTGGAGCAGGGATGATTCGATTTTATTTATTAAGCCGAGTCTCAGCGATAAAGTTGATGAAAAACTTTTTAAATCATAGAAGATAGTAAATTTTATACTTTACTTGACTCTTCTAATAGATTGTTTGATCCGCTGCAGTTAAACTTGTTGTCTATTATATTATTCTATCAGTTTAACATTATTGAAGGCTAATGATAATTTATTCTGCATTATCTTAGTCAAAATATATCTTACTGGGCTAGTTGAGCTCACCCTTTCTTTCACTGTTCTCATTCAGGAAATGAGAACGTAGCTAGGACTAGTCGGGGAACAGAGTGATGATCTTAGATGGTGCATTAGTATTCCTCACTATTCTGTGAAATAGTGCGATAATAAATGTAAAGAGGACTCCATTGAGTGTGGATATTGTCTAGATGATAATATTTGTATTAAAACTCACAGCCTATGTTTTGTCGTATTTTACACTACTGTTGTATAATTAAGATGTATTTGTATTCAGTATCTTGTATCTGGCGACCCAAGATAGGTGATGTATACTGGTTTTGGGGGCGTCACAACTGCCATAAAGACAATTTCAAATCTGCAGACAGTTACCAAAAAGCTATCGAACCTTTCTCCCGCCTACTTTCAAAACCCAAGAATCCTCTCAATAGCCAAAAACAGTTAACCCTCCAGAGCCTTACCAAATCACAATCAGCCATCTCTTATAAACTTCTCTAAATCAAATACCCACATTCTTCGAACTACTCAAATGGAAAATTGGCAAGTAATCACTGGCATTCAGCTCAGAACCAAATCGTTTGATAAATCTGAAAGGAAGTTCAGGGACATTCTCGAGCTTGTAAAGAAGGCTGGATTCTCAGAATGCCTTAAGGCAAGTACTCGAGTATACATCGACCTGGTTAAAGAGTTCTACTTAAACGCCCCCATAAACTTCGGAACCCTGTCTACCAAGGTTAAAGGTCAGTCTCTGAAGTTGAAGTCTTCTGACCTCATTCAGTGCCTAGGTTTTCCTAACCAAGGGCTGAAGAACCTGGATGAATGTTAATACTGAACAAGCGAAGGAGTTCATGGGGTACCGAAAGAAACCCTAGCCTGAAAGACATGAAGAAGAAGGAGTTTCCAGAAGAGTATGAGTTCCTTGCTGAAATAGTTGGAAAATACATATTGTGCAAGAACACTGCACATGACACAGTGATCGACCAACAATTAAAGATAATGTCAGCAATAGTTCTTATGAAACAAATTGATTTTGGAGCTATCTTGTTCGATCAAATCTCCAAGTGGATAGAGAAAGCTGAGAAGAAAAAGTCCACTGAAAAACCCCTGATTAAGGTGTTTCATGGTAGACTGCTGAGTATTCTGCTGAAGAAGAAGCTAGGAGGAAAAATCAAGGATGATGAGGGAGAAACTTTGAATGTGCACAAAGTGATGTCTTCACAATTATTTGTGAACTGGAAGAAGAACCCAAAGGAAACAGAAGGCTGACAACTGGGAGCAGTAGCAAAGCCTCTGCAAGGAAGAGGAAAACAGAAGAAGCAGAGAGCTCTGAGTCTGATGACTTGGTACCAGTATCAATCACACCAGCCAAGAAGAAATCCAGAGGTGTGAAGAAAACAAAAGCCCCATCAAGAAGTCTATCCTCAAAGGACAAGGATAAAGAAGAAAAATTCCTAACTGCTGGAACAAGAAAGAGGAAGAAGCAACAGGTTGCTTCAAGAGCTAGTCAGCAAAAAAGCTAAGGTGGAAGAAAAACCAGCCTCAACTTCCCAAAATAGTACATCTGCTGAAGAAAAGGACATAGAGTCAGCAGAAGGAAAAGAGACAGATGTCAAAGCAGAGTCCAGTAATGAAGGTGAAGCTAATGTGATGAGAGAAATTGCAGTATCTGCTGATGAAGAAGAATGCTCAAGCCCTGTGGCTAACTCTCAGAGCAGTCACTCTGATGATGAAGAAGAAATTCGAAATGACCCTAATTGCATTCCCAACTGCAACTATCCAAACAAGCCCAGATAATGGATCAGATAATGATAATTCAAGAGAAGAAGAAAATGCCCCCTCAAATCTAGAAAGCCCCTATGATGACTCAGAAGGTGATGAGTCCAAAGAAGAAGGATCTGCCCCTTGCCAATGCTGAACCACAAAGAAGTCTGTCTGTTGAACCAGAGGAGTCAGAGTCTGAAGAGCAAGAAAAGTCTGACTCTCCCCAAATTGAACCTCCAAGAAGAAGGAAGAGCTACAGACTGCAAGCAAAATTTGTCTCCAAGAGGAGAAGTAATCAGTCAAATGCCCCCATTGAATTAAGTGATGATGAGTCTGCATCACAGAAAGATAGTGCTAAGGATAGGACCAACAATGAAGAAAATGAATCAGAGGAAGTTCTTACTGAAGAAAGTTCTGAGAATGAAATGCAGCAAGAAGAATTTTCTGCTGAAAATAATCAAGATGGTTCAGGCTCCAAAAGAGAAGAGATTGAAGAAGATTCTGGTTTTGCACCTCAGGAAGAAGATGAAAAAGAAGACTATCCAGTTCTCTCTCCTGCAAGATTTAGCAGAAGGATCATAGTGGAAGTATCAAATGATCTACCAGATGCTTCATCAGAAAGATGTGTGAACTATAGGAATGAGTAGCTCAAAGTAGTAAGAATGACTACCTTTGATATAGCCAAAAATTGGAACAATATGAAGCTAGACTACTCAACCATTCTCTATAATCCTGACGACTTGTTGATGAGATGGTTCTTCCAGTGGATGCCATGGCTAAAGGCTCATACTGAAGGAGATGGAAGCTACCTCAGCTGGTGCTACTCTCACTTTCCAAGCATGGAACTGGTGGCTCAGAACTTTCCAAGAGTAAAGAAGTTTGCCACCAAACTGATCAAAGACCAGCCCCACTTCAAAGTCTATTGCCATGCTGAAAATCTCTATATTCCCTGTAATCGTAGAGTGGATTCTGAAGGACAAAGAGTCATGACTAAGGAAGCTGATCGTAGAGTCTATTCACTCTACTGCTGATGATGTTCAAGCCCAAAACCTAGAAGCCTCCTTATGCTCAAGCACTACTATCAGACATTCCCTCATCCTCACCTAGTGATTGGAACTCAATGATTATTCAGATTCTCTAGACTTTCAAAAATCTTGTCGAAGGATGAAAATCGTAGAGTCCAAACTGATGCTCAACCAGCTGCTGCCCAACAAAAGGATCAAACTACTTTATAGCAGGAACTATAGAAGAGTTCTGATGATCTAAGCAGAAAATATCTCTGCTCACTGAAGAATCACAGAAGCTGACAATAGCAAGAGATAATTCCTTCCAGCATAAGCTTCAAGCTACTATGGCTGATGTATCTCTCAAACTCCAAGAGAGAGATAACATCTATCAAAAGGACATACAAGATCAAAAAGCTGAAGCTCTACGAGTTCAGAAGGCAAATGAAGAGCAGATTCAATCCCTATTTGACAAGATTGACGACCTAAAGCAGTCTTTCTCAGTGCAATTTGAGCTAGGTCAGCAGTAACTCAAGTTTGAAGTTGACAACTCCTCCTACCTGATGGAGCAGCTTATGTCCAACATGGAACAGCTCTCTCAAATGATTAGTGGCAAAAAGGGGGGGGGAGAAAAAGAGGCATAGAAAGAGGAAAAACAAGAAGAGCAAGAGGCACTCAAAGACAAGCAGAGGGATAGAAGAAAAGAAATCAAAGAAGAAGACATCAGCTGCAAAAAGAGTATCATCATCTGAGAGGGAGCCAAAAGATGATGATCCCATGATCGCAGAGTCTGAGGGAGAGCATGATCAGAAAAAAGCTGAAGGGGAGCCAAGCAAAGACAGAATGTCATCATCTCAGGGGGAGCGAGGGCAATAAGAACAATCAGATGAGTAGCTGATCAGCAAACATCCTGGAAACATACAAGGAGTCAAAGAGGTACATCTCTAACTAGTTAGGTATGTTCTGGATCCAGGATGTAGAATGTCTTAATATATAAATTTTTACATCAATATAAATGAAATTCATAATTGTCTGTTTTAGAAATACAACTGCTCACTGTATATAAGATTCATTCATAACATGCATATGCACTTATTTTTTTGTCATAATCAAATAGGGGGAGATTGTCAGGAATAAACATGTGAATGATATTCCTATTGAATATATGATTTGATTATAATATATATGAATGAATATGCAAGTATGCTTGCATTAAGAAAAGTTGTAAAGTCCTTTGATAGATAATAGAAATATATGTACAAGGAATTGATCAAATATGTTAGGTTGATCCTACATAAGCAAAACAGCTCTGTAAAGTCCTTAAAAAGAAATTATGTACAATGACTATAAATATAGAAAGATCAAGCTTGTTAGGTTGATCTTATGATGTAATAGATAGGCTTGTCTGATCGTCGAGCACTGCACCAGAAGTCGTAGTCTGCCAGGAGAGTCAAGGTTAACTCGAGAGCTATCGAGGTAGAATAAGAGTATGCAAGATAGTAGATCTCGGAGTTCGTAGTCTTCCAGGGGAAATGAAGAATGATTGTAGTGTGTCGAGTAGAGCTTCCTCAGGATCGTATTGTGCTGAGGAAGTCATGTTTAGAATCATAGAGACAGCCTGCCTACGAGCCGACCGGTCATCTGCCGAAGCCAAATCAGAAACATAGACTACACTCGGTGTCGTAGAGTCTACTGATGTCAAGCTATGTCAAGGATCGTAGACTACACTCTGAGTTCGTAGAGTCCATTGATTACGTGCAGTGATCGTAGTCAAGTAAGATCAGATGAAGACAACAAGCACAAGGCATAAATTATAGAGTGTCAAGATCTGATCTCGAGATCGTAGTGTCTGCACAGCCGAAGCTGAATCATAGAGTGCAGAACTATGACCTCAACATAATTGCTCACAATGCCAAGGCAGAATCGTAGAGCATATATTGTTCTCAGTAAATGAGCACTCCCAGAATATCCAAAGGAATGAAGCATCTGGTTGGCACTGCAAAGATGCATTCCACCTTATGGGAACTAGAGAGCACTCAACGAATGACATGCAGGCTAGTAGAAGATCTAAGCACCAACCCAATTAGCATCAAGATTGAGTTATAAGGCCATTCGTGATAAAGTCTTCCACGAGGAGATCCAAAGAAGACTTCAGAAGCTGACTAAGGAAAGTCAGCAAATACAGTAGCTATCAAGTGAACAAAAGACAATGATCTTGGAAGCAACCAAGATCGTAGTATTTGCCAAACAAAGAAAGAACTAATGGAAGGTGAATCGAGATACTGGTTAGCCTCTGAAGAACAAGGCTAAAGTGATTAAGTGCAGGGTCAGTTCATTGATGATAAGTGAATGGGAAGATCACAAGGAGAAAGCAAGCTGGACAGCGCCACAAATTTGAAGTGTCTTAATATTCAGAAAGGGACCAGAGCAAGGAATTAAGCCATCAATCTCTGAGAATAGTCAAAGCAAATAGAAGTATTGAAGCACTGCACAATAAAAGGAAGAGGTGTTCTACATTGAAGATCCAATCAACACTCTTCAAGATCGTAGTGTTAACTCTACCAGTCAATGAGCAACACTCAACAAGACACTATGATCAGGTCCTTGAAGACGTGCATCAGAAGTCGTAGAGTTCGAATACCCGAAGACTGAAGCATTGGCAATGGTTCAATCTGAAGGATGGTATTCGAACAAAAGCTTAATTAAGAGCATCGATGCAAAAGGACAACCTCTGATCTAGAAATCAGAATGAGATAATAAAGTCTTCAACCTGCCCAAGACATTAAAGTGACAACTCTGACGGGTAGGTGAAACAGTAGACTGCAATGTCAGATAAAGTATAACATGTCACATCAGCAGTCTACCTCTGTCAACTCGAGATCTATGAAGATATTTGAATAGCCTTCAATGGCTACTTTCCAACGGAAGGATTGGGAAGGAGTATAAATCTAGAAGAGCTTCAAAGATCGAGGGTTGCTGGAGTTGTTAGTTTTGGAGAGAAGGTGGGACTGATCAAAACTATGTGAGATAGTGAGTCCGAAGGCTCACTCTACGATCCACCAAGAACACACAGAGACATGCAAAGAAAGAAGTAGAAGTGAGAGTTCTACTACTTAAAGAGTGTTTTGAACTGCTGAGAGAAAGAAGAGCATCATGTCATCTTGATGTCCATCATGAGAAGACTCTAAGTACGATAGAGAAGAGCTCACAGTCATCTTGGCAAGTCCATCATGAGAAGACATCAAGTATCAAGAAGGGAGATCACAAATGTCATCATGGTGGCAAGCATGAGAAAGTTTCTAAGTACCAAGAAGAAGAACTTACTAGTCATCTTGGAAACCTATCATGTGTAGCCATCATGTATCAAGAGGAAAGATCTTCAAGGCAGTCATCAAGGGATCATCCGAAGTGGTTAAGTAACTGAAGAAGTTGAGCATCATGCAATACTCAACTGCACTTCAAGGATGATCACGCCAAGCTGCTAAGTATAGAAGATGTTCAGAGCATGAAGATATCTTAGCAGATCAGCACCAACTCCAAGAAACAAATAACACAACGAAAGCCAGGGTCTGAGGGGTCCTTGTCCGAAGGGACTAAATGAAGCCAGGGCCAAAAGGGTCCTTGTCCGGAGGGACTAAACGAAGTTCCAATCCTGCTGGGCTTGAAGAGTTCCTAGGGAACTAGAGGAGTCCCAAGGCTGTTGGCCTTGAAGAGTTCTTAGTGAAATGAAGTCCCAAGGCTGCTGGCCTTGAAGGAATTGTAGAGATTCATGGTGCTGCCCTTCCTTAGTGGAAATCCTGCTAGTTAAAAGCAGAAGAGTGGATTAGGAGCTTGAGTCTCTGAACCACTTAAAACCCCTTGTGTCTTTTAAATTATGTCATTTACATTGTGTACTATAACTGCTATAACTGCTATGTATGTTTTAAATGCTTACAACTAAACTTACTCTACGAACAATGTGTGTATGATTATGAATATATCAATGAAGGGGATCTTTTACTTATTCCGCTGTGCTTGAAAAGATTCTTATGTTTGTCATATGCTAATTTAATAGCTATATAAAATAATAGAGAAATGTATTAGAAATAAAAGGATCTATTCAACCCCCCTTCTAGATCTATTGTGCCCTCTCGGAACTAACAAAACAGTATCATGTTAACAATTTTGATGTTATTGATTTTTGGATAAATTAAATTATAAATCTCTAAAAATTTATCCTTGAACTTGTTTTATTGAATTCTTATATCATTGTCATCATCCTCATGTTTATAATATGTTGAAAGTCATATGTGGCCTGTAGTGCATAGATGGACTTGGTATGATTATGACCAGGGATTATTCGGTATAATTATGACCGTAATGTTACAAATGATGTGGTAAAAGTCCACATTGGCTGTAGTGCATTGATGGATAGTTGTTGGCATGATCATGACCATTGATGAATACACGAATATCCTTGGCCCGTAGTGCATGGATAATATGTGGTCGTGATACTAATGAATATCCTTGGCCGTAGTACAGGGATGATGTGGTTTATTAATTAAGCTGATTCTCAGCGATAAAAGTGATGAAAAACCTTTTCAATCATAGAAGATAGTAGATTTTATTCTCTACTTGACTCTTCTAATGGATTGCTTGTTCCGCTGCAGTTAAACTTGATGTTTGTTATATTTTATCAGTTTATCACTGTTGAAGGCTAACGATAAATTATTCTTCATTATCTTAGTCATAATATTTCTTACTGGGCTAGTTGAGCTCACCCTTTCTTTCACTGTTCTCTTCAAGGAATGAGAATATAGCTGGGACGAGTCGAGGAACGGATTGACGGTCTAGATAGTTGTTTTAGTAGTCCTCACTATTCTATAAAATAGTTTTACAATAAATGTAATGAGGACACCATTGAGTGTGGATATTGTCTAGATGACAATATTCTTATTAAAATTCTTAGACTATGTTTTGTCATATTTTACACGACTGTTGTATAATTAAGTTATATTTGAATTTTGTACCATGTATTTGGCGACTCAAGATGGGTGATGTATACCTATTTTGGAGGCGTAACAGTTGGTATCAAAGCTTAGAGATATGATCCCTAATTAAGATGTGAGACTTGAACTAGGAGGGGAGAGACGGGGAATTCCTTCGCTAGTATGACCTACCTAAGTTTATTTTGTAAGACCCCAACTTTTATAAATAAAAATGAATTTTCTATAAATATCATTTTTTTAATATTATGGAATAAATTTGATATAATGTTATAGTTGTGGGTAATATTTATAAATTTTGCAAAGTACACAAGTTGTTATATAATATTCGAATTGTCGGGAAATATTAGTTTTAACAGGAAATATTCGTACGAAGACATAATTATTGGTGGACCCCATAACATAATTATTGTCGGATTGAGAAAACGATAAAAATATTTTATTGAAAATAACGACGGAAGTTTTACCCTTAATACTGTTGAACTACTCGGTAGTAAAAGTACAGTAATACGCGTGGTTGCATAGTAACACACGGTATTGATTATTGATGCTTAGGTGAGAAGTCACTCAGTTTTGTTCAATTATTTTTATAGTATTTGTTGTATATTTTGGCGTATTTTTGGACCCCCATCTACTCATTTTTCAAAATAATATGTTATGAGTGTGATAATATATATATATATATATATATATATATATATATATGTGTGTGTGTGTATATGTATAAGAAATTTGGCTCATGGGTTGATAATGGGGGGGGGTGGAAATTTAATGGACGGGTGGTGTACTTTTATGTATTATATATATATATATATATATATATATATATATATATATATATATATATATATATATATATATATATTATGGGTTGGTTTGCCAAGTTGGCAGAGAAGGAGTACAATCATTATTATTATTATATTTATATATATGTAATAATTTGATTGTTTAGCAGGCAAAGTTCACGGGGTTCACAACCCGTGAGTAGTGTTATATATATAATGTATATATAATATATATATATATATTATATTTTTTTAAAAAGATTTTACTTTAAATATGGATCGTCCGATTAAAAGTAAATTAATCTGGACTGTTTATGAATTAGTTACTATGCAGTCTATTCTTCTATAAATAGAAGCTCATTCCTTCATTATTTCTTATGAATTCACTGAAACTCTAGAGACAGAAAATTATAGAGAAACTATAGAAAAGTATTCTGCTACTTCCCTACTCTTATATCCAGTTTCTTTTACGATAAGGGGTATTTTTTTCTTTTGTATTCATGAAGAGAACTTCTGTTATTCCATTATTTATTATTCGGTTGGAATAACCTGTATACGCGGGCTACCCTATACTTGGTGAAATTCTTCTGTTATTCCACTCGTTATTATTATGTTGGAATATCCTGTCTGTGCGTTTTACGTCGGACCTGATCCCGTCTTTATTATTCTGTTGGAATATCATGTCTGTGCGTTTTACGTCGGACCTGGTTCCGTTAATTATTATTCTGTTGGAATATCCTATCTGTGCATTTCACGCCGGACCTGGTTCCGTTAATTATTATTCTGTTGGAATAACCTGCATGTGCGGTCTACCGCATGCTTGGTGATTTCTTTTGTTATTCCATTCCTTATTATACTCAGTTGGTTAAAGTTTTACTTATATACTCCATAAAATTAGTGGAATATCCTTAATATGTGCGCTTCATTCAGTATCTTTTCATGGAAATATTCTTCTGAGCATTCTTGAATTTTACTCTACAAAGCAGTATCATGTTGACAATTTGGACGTTATTGGTTCCTAGATAAATTAATTCTTGAACTTATTTTATTGAATTCTTATATCATTGTCATCATCCTCATGTTTATATTTTGTTGAAAGTCATCTGTGGCCTATAGTGCATAGATGGACTTGATATGATTATGACCAGGGATTATTCGGTATAATCATGACAGTAATGTTACAAATGATGTGGTAAAAGTCTTCATTGGCCCGTAGTGCATTGATGGACAGTTGTTGGCATGATCATGACCATTGATGAATACACAAATATCCTTGGCCCGTAGTGCGTGGATAATTTGTGGTCGTGATACTAATGAATATCCTTAGCCGTAGTACAAGGATGATGTGGATTATTTATTAAGCTGAGTCCCAGCGATAATACTGATTAAAAACCTTTTAAATCATAAAATATAGTAGATTTTATTCTCTACTTGACTCTTTTAATGGATTGCTTGATCCGCTGCAGTTAAACTTGATGTCTATTGTATTTTATCAGTTTAATAATGTTGAAGACTAATGATAATTTATTTTGCATTATCTTAGTCATAATATTTCTTACTGGACTAGTTGAGCTCACCCTTTCTTTCGCTTGTTCTCTTCCGGAAATGAGAATATAGCTGGGATGAGTCGGGGAATGGAGTGATGGATCAGATGATAATATTAGTAGTCCTCACTATTCTGTTAAATAGTGTGACAATAAATGTAATGAGGACTTATTCTGAGAGTGGATATTGTCTAGAAGACAGTATTTGTATTGAAACTCACACCTCTCTTGTTGTATATTAAAGATTGTATTTATATTATGTACCATGTATTTGGCGACTCAGAATAGGTGATGTATAACTATTTTGGGGGCGTCACAGTTGGTATCAAAGCTTAGGGATATGATCACTGGCTAAGATGTTAGACTAGAACTAAGAGGGGAGACACGGGGAATTTCTTCGCTAGTATGACCTACCTAAGTTTATTTGGTATTTAATTGGTCGGTCAGAGTATAGGGATAATATGTTATATGTTAATTAACCTTTGTTTTGTGGTAGTATCTGAAAATGATATCCGAGAATGTTGAGAATAGCAATGGAGCACAGGAGACCGTTGAGTCTCCACAGATCAATAATCAGGATAATGTGCATCAAGAAGGCGACAATCCTCAGGCAAACAACAACACTGACTAGATGACGAACGATGGAATGTTCAGAGGTTTTATACAATTCATGTAACATCAGGCAAGAGCGACTCCTGTCCAAAATGCAGGTGGAAACACTGGAAACTCTCGGACGGTCACTGCTAAATAGTTCAAGGAGCTGGGACCACCGGAGTTTATTGGAGAGCCAAAACCACTTAAGTCAAAAGCATGGATAAAGTAGATCACCAAGATATTTGATGTCTTGGGATGCTCCGAGGAGCAAAAGGTGCCATTTGCCACCTTTATGTTACGAGGAGAGGCAGATTACTGGTGGAAATCAGTAAAAAGTACTCAACCTGCCGCACTAAAGATGTCTTGGGAGAAGTTCCACAAACTATTCAACGACAAATACTTTCTCGAAAGTATTCATCACATGAAAGAGGTGGAGTTCATTAAGCTGGAGCAGAATAACATAACCGTGTCGCAGTATGAAGCCAAGTTTGCCGAGTTGTCCCGGTTTGCGTCCCCCTTAGTAGATAATGGAGAGAGAATGACGCGGATGTTTTTAAGAGGTTTGAAGTCGGAGATACGACAATATCTTATTTCTCATAAACTGTGTTTGTATTCAGATATTATAAATAGGGCTCAGTTAGTGGAGCGCGATAACGAGTTAACGCAACCAAGAGAAAGCAGCCGGCAAAATGATAATACCAGTGAGAGCAGTTATCGAAGCGGTGATAACAAATGTGGAGGGAATCAACAGACCAGAAATAGTAACCACTTCGGTGGTAATCAGGGCCAAAACAATAAGAATGGACATTTCAAGAAGAGGAGATTCAACAATGATGGAAAGACGTTAGTAACAGCGCCCGTTGTTAAGGAAGGAGAATGACCACCTATCATATGCTTCAAATGTAGAGGGGAGGGACACATCAGTCCAAACTGCGCGATGCCATCCAAAGCATGTTATAATTGTGGAAAAGAAGGTCACCTAGCCCGATTTTTTCGTTCACCAAAGACAAGTTCAGCTAGGATGGAGGCACCAAAGGCCATCCCAGAAAAGTCAAAGTCGGTAGTGCAAGGGAGAGCGTTTGTAGTTACCTCCCAAAAAGCTAGGAACCCGGACGAGGTCATCACGGGTAAGCTTATCATAAACTCTAGCGAAGCATATACCTTATTTGATACCAGTCCTACCCATTCTTTTATTTCTCCTACTTGCGCCCAACGTTTAAATTTGACTCCGGAGAAATTGGACTTTGACTTATCTATTGAAACTCCGTTGGGAGAAACCTTTATTACATCCACTGTTTATAAGTCTTGTTTAGTTCAAATTGGCACCCTCACATTACCTGTCGATCTTATTTCTTTGAAAATACTTGCATTTGATGTGATTCTAGGGATTGATTGATTAACTACTCATCATGCAAAAATTGATTATTTTCGTAAGGTTGTTAGCTTTCATATTCCTAACCAACCTATTATGCGAATTCAAGCAACTAAACCATTAAAATCAATCACTGTCGTCTCAAGCCATAAAGTTATTCGTTTATTAAAAAATGGATGTCAAGCTTTCTTAGCTCATGTCACGGATCTAAACAAAAATACGTCAGCTTTGAATTATATTTCTATTGTTAATAAATTTCCTGACGTATTCCCTGAAGAACTTCCTGGCCTACCCCCAGAGCGTAAAATTGAATTTTGTATCGACCTTGAACCCGGTACAAAACCCATTTCCAAAGCCCCATATCGAATGACTCCTATTGAACTTCAGGAGTTAAAGACCCAACTGCAGGAATTGTTAGACATTGACTTTATTCATCCTAGTACTTCTCCTTGGGGTGCTCCTGTTCTATTCGTGAAGAAGAAAGATGGGAGTATGCGACTTTGTATTGATTATCGGGAGTTGAATCATGTCACCATCAAAAATAGGTACCCAATGCCACATATTGATGACCTGTTTGACCAGTTGCAAGGCGCCAATTTCTTTTCAAAAATTGATCTCCGTTCCAGATATCACCAATTAGAGATTAGAACCGATGAGATTCCAAAGATAGCTTTCAGAACTCGGTATGGGCATTATGAATTCCTAGTCATGTCTTTTGGATTGACTAATTCACCTGCTGCCTTTATGGATATGATGAACCGAGTATTCAAGGAATATTTGGATCACTTTGTGGTCGTCTTTATTGATGACATCCTTATTTATTCCAAAAGTCGTGAAGATCATGAGCAACACTTGAGGCTGATACTCCAAAAGCTTCGTGAATACAAGCTTTATTCAAGTTGAAGAAATGCGAGTTCTGGCTTTAGGAAGTAGCATTCCTTGAGCACATAGTATTAAGTCATGGAATATCTGTTGACCCAGCAAAGATTGAATCTATTCAAAGGTGGGAGAAACCTAAATCAGTGACCTAAGTACGTAGCTTTCTCGGCTTAGCTGGTTATTATCGGAGATTCGTAGAAGGGTTTTCTCGAATCGCTACTCCACTAACTCAGCTGACTCGGAAAGATACAAAGTTCGGTTGGAGTAAGAAATGTGAGAAGAGTTTTCAAGAACTCAAGAGGAGACTCATTTTAGCACCTGTTCTGACAATACCATCTGGTTCAGAGGGATTTGTCATCTATAGTGATGCTTCGGGCAAAGGGTTAGGATGTGTTCTCATGCAACATGGGAAATTCATAGCCTATGCCTCACGATAACTCAAAGAATATGAGAGGAATTATCCTACTCATGATCTAGAGTTGGCAGTTGTTGTCTTCGTACTAAAGATTTGGAGGCATTACTTGTATGGGGAGAAAGCGGAGATCTTTACGGATCATAAAAGCCTCAAATATTTCTTCACTCAAAAGGAACTTAACATGCGACAACGACGTTGGCTTGAACTGTTGAAAGATTATGATCATACCATCCAATACCATCCTGGAAAAGTGAACGTGGTAGCTAACGCATTGAGTAGAAGATCATATGCAAATGCGAATGCGATATTGTCAACGCAAAGGCCCATTTTGTGTGACTTGCAAAGGATGGAAATAGAGTTAAAGACTCCAGGGACCCACGTGATGATGGCGAATATACTAGTAGAACCGACTTTAATTGATAAATTTAAAGTTTCTCAAGTTACAGATCCGGAGCTGATGCGTATGAGAAAGAAAGTGCAAGAAGGTGCTATGCCGGAAGTAAGAATCGATGAAGAAGGAATACTTCGAGTCAACTCCAGACTTTGTGTTCCTAACGACCCTGATTTAAAGTATAAAATCATGATGGAGGCGCACAAGACACCATTTGCAATCCATCCTGGGAGTACCAAAATGTATCGTGATCTTCGTCATACATTTTGGTGGAGCAATATGAAGAGAGAGATAGCACTGTTTATCTCAAGGTGTCTAACTTGTCAACGAGTCAAGGCGGAGCATCAAGTACCAAAAGGTCCATTGCAACCACTTGAAATTCCAGAATGGAAGTGGGAGCACATTACCATTTCAAACTCGGTACGAGTATTATGAATTCCTAGTCATGTCTTTTGGATTTACTAATGCTCCTGCTGCCTTTATGGATATGATGAACCGAGTATTCAAGGAATATTTGGATTACTTTGTGGTTGTCTTTATTGATGACATCCTCATATACTCCAAAATTCGTGAAGACCATAAGCAACACTTGAGGCTGATACTTCAAAAGCATCGTGAAAACAAGCTTTATGCCAAGTTGAAGAAATGTGAATTCTGGCTTGAGGAAGTTGTATTCCTTGGGCACGTGATATCAAATCATGGAATATCTATTGACCTAGCGAAGATTGAAGTAATTCAAAGCTGGGAGCAACCAAAGTCAGTGACCAAAGTACGTAGCTTTCTCGGCTTAGTTGGTTATTATCGGAGATTCGTGGAAGGATTTTCTCGAATCACTACTCTATTAACTCAGCTTACTCGAAAAGATAAAAAGTTTGGTTGGAGCGAGGAATGTGAGAAGAGTTTTCAAGAACTCAAGAGAAGACTCATTTCAGCACCTATTCTGACAATACCATCTGGCTCGGAGGGATTTGTCATCTATAGTGATGCTTCAGGCAAAGGGTTAGGATGTGTTCTCATGCAACATGGGAAAGTCATAGTCTATGCCTCACGATAACTCAAAGAATATGAGAGGAATTATCCTATTCATGATCTAGAGTTGGGAGCAGTCGTTTTTGCGCTTAAAATTTGGAGGCATTACCTGTATGGAGAGAAGGTGGAAATCTATACGGATCATAAAAGCCTCAAATATTTCTTCACTCAAAAGGAACTCAACATGCGACAACGATGATGGCTTGAGCTATTGAAAGATTACGATCATATCATTCAATACCATCCTGGAAAAACAAACGTAGTAGCTGATTCATTGAGTAGAAGATCATATGCGGGTACGAGTGCATTAATGTCAACGCAAAGGCCCATTTTATATGACTTACAAAGGATGGAGATAGAGTTAAAGACTCCATGGACCCATGTGATGATGGCGAATATACGAGTAGAACTGACTTTAATCGATAAAGTTAAAGTTGCTCAAGCTACAGACTTGGAGCTGACGCGTATGAGGAAGAAAGTGCAAGAAGGTGCTATTTCGGAAGTAAGAATCGATGAAGAAGGAATACTTCGAGTCAACTCTAGACTTTGTGTTCCTAACGATTCTGACTTAAACTATAAAATCATGATGGAGGAGCACAACACACTGTTTGCAATTCATCCTGGGAGTACTAAAATGTATCGTGATCTTTAACATACATTCTGGTGGAGCAATATGAAGAGAGAGATAGCGGAGTTTATCTCAAGGTGTCTAACTTGTCAACGAGTCAAGGTGGAGCATCAAATGCCAAAAGGTCATATGCAACCACTTGAAATTCTAGAATAGAAGTGGGAGCACATTAACATGGATTTCGTTACCGGTCTTCTTAATGTTTCTCAAGGCATATATGCGATTTGGGTCATTCTTAATAGATTGATCAAGTCTGCTCATTTCTTATCGATACGAGAAATTTATACACTTGAATGTCTTGCTAGTATGTACATAAACGAGATTATAAGATTGCATGGTATGCCAGTATCCATAGTTATGATCGAGACCCAAGATTCACTTCAAGATTTTGGGTTAGTTTGCAAAAAGCTATGGGCACAGATTTACGATTTAGTTAGGCATATCATCCTCAAACGGACGGACAGTCGAAGAGGACTATTCAAACTCTTGAAGATTTATTAAGACTTTGTGTCCTTGACTTCAAAGGAAGTTGGGACAAGTTCTTACCATTGGTGGAGTTTTCCTACAACAACAGTTACCAAGCAAATATTTGCATGGCTCCATTTGAGGCGTTGTATGGAAGAAAGTGTCGTTCTCCAGTATGCTGGAATGTGGTGGGTGAAACAACAATTTTTGGACCGGATTTGGTACGTATGACTACGGAAAAGATTCAAATGATCCGACAACATATAAAAACCTCACAAGATCGACAAAAGAGTTATGCTGATCTTCATCGAAAGGGCGTGGAATTCAATATTGGAGATCATGTAACAGTTGTTACGTGTTGCTCCATAGAAAGGAGTTATGAGATTTGGAAAGAGAGAAAAACTCAATCCTCGATTCATTGGCCCATTTTAAATCCTCGATCGAGTAGGAACTGTGGCCTATAGACTCGCCTTACAGCCAAGTATGTCTCGTGTTCATAAGATTTTCACATATCTATGTTACGTAAATATGTGAAAGACCCGAACCACATTATTGAATTAGAATCAGACGAGATATCAGAAGATTTAACGTATGAAGAGATACATGTTAAAATCTTGGATAAGAAGGATCATATTCTACGCTCTAAAGTTATTCCTCAAGTCAAAGTTTTGTGGAGAAACCCCAATGTTGAGGAAATAACCAGGGAGTTAGAATATGAAATGAAATCAAGGTATCCTCACCTCTTCGACATACCAGGTATGTACCCTAATTTTGAGGACGAAATTTCATAAGAAGGGGAGGTTGTAAGACCCCAACTTTTATAAATAAAGATTAAATTTTCTCGAAATATTTTTTGAATATTATGGTGTGGATATGATATAATGTTATAGTTGTGGGTAATATTTACAAATTTTGCAAAGAAAGCAAGTGGTTATATAATATTCGATTGGTCGGGGAATATTAGTTTTAACAGGGAATATTCGTACGACGGCACAATCATTGGTGGACCTCAAAACGGAAGTATTATCGTAGTTAGAAAACGACAAAATTATCTTTTTATAAAAATAATGGTGAAAGTTTTACCGTTAAAATGTTAAACTACCCGGTAGTAAAAGTATAGTAATACGCGTGGTTGCATAGTAACACATGGTATCGATTACTAATGCTTACGTGAGAAGTCACTCAGTTATACTCAATTATTGCTACAGTAATTGGTGCATCATATCTCTCATATTATTGATTCAATTATTGTCACAGTATCATCTGCATAATATTTATTATTATTAAATCAATAATTGACACGACAAAGTTATTCATATTATTATTTATAATATTGATAATGTCTAGAAGTTCTGCCAATAAGGAGAAATCCTTATCGGAAAGCCCCCTCTTTTCCTGGGAATAATCTGGTTGTTAAATATTATTAATTATAATATTAATGATGAATAAGTTCGTGTTGATTAAAGATGAAATTGATAGTTTCATTATGTTAGGATTATTAGTGTTAGTGAAAATCGACATTTATTTCGATAATAATTGATGTCTGGAGGTTATATTGATCAATCGGATAATTAATCGGATAAATGAGCAATTAATTGCTATTATTTCACATGCTTATAAATATTTATTCACATGTGTGTACTATTGATTCACATTCATGTACTATTAGGGGAGGTGGTACAAGATTGATAATACTTGCATGACTAAATTAAAAATAGAGGTATAGATGAATGTATTATACTATATTTAGTTTTTTCACATGATTATACTATTATGTCACATGAATGAACTATTAATTCACATTATGTACTATTAGGGGAGGTGGTGCAAGTTTGATAATGCTTGTAGGACTAAATTAAAAATGAAGAAAAAGAGAAAATGTATTATACTGTAATATTTCGAGCCCCAAAACATGCAATTATCGAAACTATATTTTCCTATAAATAGAAGCTCATTCTTCTTTCATTCTCACCAATTCATTAAGTCTCACAAGAGCAATTATTATAGAGAGAAATTATAGAGAGAAAGAAGAAGAGAAGTCTACTACCTCACTATTCCAGTATCCAGTTTCTTCTAAGGTAAGGGGTATTATTTCTTTTGTATTCATGCAGAGAGTTATTTTCTTTCAATACTCGAAAGGGTCGTTATTCCATTCTTTATTATTCTGTTGGAATAACCTGTCTGTGCGGTCTATCGCATGCCTGGTGAATTCTTCTGTTATTCCATTCTTAATTATTCTGTTGGAATAACCTGTCCGTACGGTCTATCGCATTCCTGGTGAATTCTTTTGTTATTCCATTCTTTATTATTCTGTTGGAATAACCTTGTATGTGCGGTCTATCACATGCATGGTGAATTCTTATGTTATTCCATTCTTTATTATTCTGTTGGAATAACCTGTCTATGTGGACTACCGCATTCATGGTGAATGATCCTTCGTATTCATTCCTTATTAAATTGTGAAATGATATGTCTACGTGGATTACCGCATGGCGGCCAAAAATCCATTTGCAGTTTCATATATTCTATTATACTCAGTTGGTTAAAGTTTTGGCTTCTATACCCCATGAAATTAGTAGAATATCTTGGATATTTGCGCTTCATCCAGTATCTTTTCATGGAAATATTCTTCTGAGCATTCTTGAATTTTACTCTACAAAATAGTATCATGCTGACAATTTGGACGTTATTGATTTCTGGATAAATTAAATTATAAATCTTTAAAATTTTATCCTTGAACATGTTTTATTGAATTCTTATATCATTGTCATCATCCTCATGTTTATAATATGTTGAAAGTCATCAGTGGCCTCTAGTGCATAGATAGACTTGGTATGATTATGACCAGGGATTATTCGATATAATCATGACCGTAATGTTATAAATGATGTGGTAAAAGTCCACATTGGCCGTAGTGCATTGATGGACAGTTGTTGGCATGATCATGACCATTGATTAATATATGAATATCCTTGGCCCGTAGTGCATGGATAATTTGTGGTCGTGATACTAATGAATATCATTGGTTGTAGTGCAGGGATGATGTGGTTTATTTATTAAGCTGATTCTCAGCGATAAAAGTGATGAAAAACCTTTTCAATCATAGAAGATAGTAGATTTTATTCTCTACTTGACTCTTCTAATGGATTGCTTGTTCCGCTGCAGTTAAACTTGATGTTTGTTATATTTTATCAGTTTAACACTATTGAAGGCTAACGATAAATTATTCTGCATTATCTTAGTCATAATATTTCTTACTGGGCCAGTTGAGCTCACCCTTTCTTTCACTGTTCTCTTCAGGGAATGAGAATATAGCTGGGATGAGTCGGAGAACAGGATTGACGGTCCAGATGGTTGTTTTAGTAGTCCTCACTATTCTATAAAATAGTGTGACAATAAATGTAATGAGGACTCCATTGAGTGTGGATATTGTCTAGATGACAATATTCTTATTAAAACTCTAAGATTATGTTTTGTTGTATTTTACATGACTGTTTTATAATTAAGTTGTATTTGAATTTTGCACCATGTATTTGGCGACTCAAGATGGGTGATATATACCAATTTTGGGGGCGTCACAAAGGATATTCGTTATTATCACCAGTGGTCATGATCATGCAAACAACTGTCCATCAATGCACTACGGGCCAATGATGACTTTTATCACATCATTTGTAGCATTATAGGTCATGATTATACTGATACATAATTCCTGGTCATAATCATACCAATCAAAAGTCCATTTATGCACTATGAGCCAAATATGACTTTCATCACAATATAAACATGAGGATGATGATATAGAAATTCAATTAAGTGAAAGTAAGGATAAATTTTAAATATTTATAATTCAATTTATCCAGAGTTCAAGAATGTCCAACCTTAAAAACTAAAAGCTTATCTAGGGTTGTTTGAACTGATTCGGGTCAATGGCAGGGGAAGAAATTGAACACAACTTCGTTCCTTTCGACCGAATCGGATGAGGGAAAGGGGTTTTCTTTGTCTGAAATTGAGAGAGAACACGCAAGATTCCACACATAATGGTTATAGTTTTATATTTTTTAGCAACTAGAATACCCAAAAAAGAACTGATTCCACACAAAAGTTTAAAAATTGGAGACATACTAGGATTATGGCTTATTTTAGAAGCACATGAGAGAGAATCGGATGAGGGAAGGGAGAGACCGATCAGGGCTTCTCTTTGGTATTACTGATTCGTGTCATTTCGGCTTCAGATTTGGCTTCGTTGCTCGGTCGATTTTCGGGATAAGGGAGGAAAAAGGTTTGTGTTCCTTTCGATTTTCGGATGAGAGAAATAAGAGGGGACAAAATAAGCCGTGTTATGTGAGATTGAGGAGAGAGAAGCCGAGTAAGCTCGATCAAGGGTAAGCCCCTGATCCGGACTGTGTGTGTGTGTATATATATATATATGAAACGAAAATGCGAATAATCGTAAAACAAAAAATAAAGCGAATGTGCTAGCAGGATAAAATAATTGTATATGAGGCTACAGTCAGTGTTGACTCATCATGAACGGACAAACTAATGTAAAAATTATTTAAATTAAAGAAATAATATAGTAAATTGAGGTTTACTATAAAAGCTATGTATTAGTTGTTTAAACCCCAAATTTGTGAGTAAAGGTAAAAGATATTTCTAAAATGAAAATTTAAATGGTTTAAACTTCAAGATGTAAAATATTTATATCTTAAAATATGTGAGACCTTTATTATTTATGAAAGAAGTAAAATATTATTACATGATTAATAATATTAGATAATGAATAAAATATTATTAAAAGATTAATAATATTAGTAAATAATTTGAATATTATTAAATGATTAATAATATTAGAATGTGATTAAAATATTATTAAATAATTAATAATATTTGTAAATAATTAAGATATTACTAAGAAATTGAGAAATAAATAAAAGATTAATAATATTAGACGAGAATTTAAGATGATGGTTATGTGATAATAATTTTATCAAATGACGATAATATTACAAGTGAGTTAAAGAATTATTCAATGTTTGATTATGTGGCTAAATGTTAGCTAATATATTATTTGAGTAATAGTCTTGTGAGATAAAATTTATTATTCTAATTAGAGGATCGATCTTATAAATGATAGGTTTTTCATAAGAGATTAAATTATATTGCTTAGCGGTAATCGACGGTCAAGGCAAGTCTCCTAACTCAAACTCGAGTTATTATGTTTCAAGCATGCTAGTGGATTAATTATTGATAATTATTCCACATATTTGATTATTGATTCAAACTTAGTACATGTTGCATATGTTCATCAGGTATGAAAGACTAGTCACCTTAATTACCATAAGGTTCAAAAAATTTGTTCATGGTCATTGTTGACCACTTAGTATAATTATTCATTTATTCAGTTATTGAAGTTTTGATTCATGCTCTTTCACAATTATATTACATTGTTGTAAACTTGAAAACTTATTCCTTTTCAATCATGATATATCTTTGTCAGGAATAAGCATGTGAATGATATTCCTATTTACATATGATTTGATTATGATATATATGAATGAATATGCAAGTATGCTTGCATTAAGTAAAACTGTAAAGTCCTTGATAGATAATAGAAACACATGTACAAGGACTTAAAATAAATTGATCAAATATGTTAGGTTGATCCTACATAAGCAAAATAGCTTTGTAAAGTCCTTAAAAAGAAATGATGTACAAGGACTATAAATATAGAAAGATCAAGCATGTTAGGTTGATCTTATGATGTAATAGATAGGTGATGAGTAGGTTTTCAACCTATGATTTATGTTCGTTTAGCTTGTTATATTATTAGTTTTTGGTACTTTCATGTTACTTTTGATGGGTTTTGTGCTTGTTGTAGGATAATCAATGTGCCTATCAGAATGCTAGCATTGGAAGGAGGTTTCAAGCAATTTCTGGACTTTCTGATTACAAAGCGCAGGACCGCGTTGTGATGCATGGTGGAGTAGCGTGGGGCGCACTGGTACGTGAACTTCTCCTAGTACAGTAGCACGGGCCGCGCTGTCGAAGAGTAATGTACAGCGCGTGGCGCGCTGTGTTGGCACCTGATCTGGGCAGAAAGTAATTTTGTGCTGGAAGATAGGCTTTGTTGGGAGCTATTAATTTTTTATGTAATTTGATCTTAATAGGATTATGGGATGGTCGTTATTTCATTTTTTGGGAGTCTTTGACTATTGACTTATTGGTATTGAAAAGGATTTTGATTTCTACTTGACTTTCTATGGGAGGAGTTAGAGTTGGATTAGGAATGGTGGTATGAAGCTGAGTTGAGGCTATTTTTATTGGGAGTGTTGGAATTTGGAGGGAGATCGAGATACACTTCGAGAACAAGATTGAAAGGCAAGAGCTTGGAGGAACGAATAATTTCACGAAGATTCCAGATATGAAGGACGAGAAGGGTGGGGTATTATTATTCTCTTTTTATTTCAAATTATGTGATTGGGATGATGTTTTCTTTTATTTATTCAGTATTTAATTCATTAGTTATGAACTAAATTACTTATTAGGCTTATAATGGATCTTTAAGTGGAACGATGATTATGTAATCTTTGCATTTTCAGTTTAATAAGCTATTATACAGTTTGTCTATATTAATTTGAGCTTGAATTTATGAATTGCTTGATCAACAATTTTATGTGGATTTGTACAAATTCGAGAGATGAAATATGAATCTAGACTTAATTAATATAGCATGTGTTCTTGATTTATATGAATGAACAGAATCTTGATGTATGTTGAGGTAGAGATATGCTTGACATCGCATGTAATCATATGAAGAACTTGAACTTGAACTTAAACCTTCTTTAATTGTAATTCACATAGAGATATAGTGAGTTAGTTAATTAAGGTGTTTAACACAATTCTATCTTAATTGTGGATTTGGGTTAATACGCTATTAGTACATCGAGAGGTGGTTAGTACTATTTATGTATTCATGATTAATAAAATGGGATAGTGAATTAAACTGGAATAAGGTATAATAATCAGAGTGATGCTTAGAGTGAAGTTGTAAGCCTAATTCTCTAATATTTATTTGAAAATTCAGTTTTAGAGGTTTGTTAGAATTTAGTTGATTTTAAATATTTTTATTATTTTTACTATAAACTGGAAATTGATTAGTTTAATAAAATTAGGATTAATAGAAGATTGGTAATTGTGAAGTTAATTTCTTGCTAAGTCTCTGAGGGAACGATACTCTACTTACTATTATATTACTTGTTGACCACGTATACTTACGTGTTGTGCAGTAACTAGATTTTACCCAACAAGTTTTTGGCGTCGTTGCCGAGGACTTTAGTATAGATTTAATTATTTTGTAATATCAGTTTAATTAGTCCAATTTTACTTAAACACTTTTTGTTTTTGTTTTGTTCTTCTTATTTCAGGTTTTTGACATTGGTTTATGCAAACTCGATCAAAAAATCCAGACTTGCTTCCGTTTGAGGACGACATTGAGAGAAGATTCCAGAGGTTAAGTAAGTGGATCAAGGAAACAAGGAACAAATTCGAAAACTCTGACAAAGAAGAAATTATGGCTGCCGAAGACCAGAAAGCGTTGAGGGACTTTGCAACACCTAAAGTGACTAAGCTGCAGTCGAGTATCACCAGGCCTACAATAGCTGCGAATACTTTCGAAATCAAGCCTAGGACAATTCAGATGATATAAAACTCGGTTCAGTTTGGGGGACTTATAAATGACAATCCTAACGAGAATTTGATCAGTTTTTTGGAGATATGCGACACTTTCAAGTACAATGGGGTATCAGATGAGGCAGTTAGACTTCGCTTATTCCCGTTCACTCTGCGGGACAAGGCGAAGATTTGGTTACATTCTCTACCAGCATGTTCGATAACGACATGGGATGACCTAGCTCAAAAATTTAGGCAAAATTCTTCCCGTCAGCGAAAACTGCAAAGATGAGGAAAGAGATTACCATGTTTGATCAGCAACATGGGGAGTCACTGTATGAGGCATGGGAGAGATATAAAGAATTACTCAGAAAATGCCCACATCATGGATTGCCTAAGTGGTTGCATATGAATACATTTTACAATAGACTACATGGTAATCTCAGGACGAGTATCGATTCAGCATCGGGGGGAGCTTTTATGGCATAGAACTATGAGGAGACATATCAGTTGATAGAGACGATGGCTGTTAACAACTATCAGTGGCCCACGACAAGAATGACACAACCTACAATCGTTGGAGTGTTAGAGGTAGATGGAGTGACGGCAATAATAGCACAGATTTCAGGACTCTCGAAGAAGTTCGACATTTGGTCAGGGGGACAGACACAACAAGTTGCAATTATTTATGAGTTGTGCGCGGCTGAACATTCGACGGATCCATACGCATTCAACCCAAAGTCAGTATAATTCATGAGTAGCTACAACAAAATTCCTTAGAATACATATCAGAATGCGTATAATCAGGGGAATAGGAATCATCCAAATTTGTCAGTGGAATAATAATCAGAATCAGTAAGCTCCACGACCATCGTGTCCCCCTGGATTTCAGAATCAGTAACAACCAGTTCAACGTCAAGAGAGGAAGATCAGATTTAGAGGAGTTGTTGTCAAAATATATAACAAGTAATGAGGCAGCAATGAAAAACCAAGCTAATGGCCATCAAGAATTTGGAAAATCAGATGGGAAAAATTGTCTTAGCATTGAACAACAGACCACAAGGGACTCTACCAAGTGACACCGAAAGAAATCCAAAGGGAAATCATTAACAGTGTTAGGCAATTACCTTGAGTAGTGGAAAACATTTGGATGGAACAGATGCAGAAAATATCAGCTATCTCTGATGAAAATATTAATGACAACAAAGTGGTTGAAGAAAAACAGGGTGAGAATACACAAATTGAGAAAACAAAGTTAGATGACAAGCCAGTTGTGTATCCTCCACCACCGTTTCAGCAAAGAGTCCAAAATCAGAAATTAGATAAGCAGTTTGCGAAGTTTTTGGAAGTTTTCAAGAAACTTCATAATAACATCCCGTTCGCAGAAGCCCTAGAGCAAATGCCAAGTTATGCGAGATTCATGAAAGGGATCTTGTCCAGGAAAAAGAAGTTAGAAGATTTCGAGACAGTTGCACTAACAGAGGAGTGTAGCGCGATTTTACAGCGAAAGTTGCCACCAAAGTTAAAAGATCCGGGGAGTTTCACCTTTCCATAACGATCGGGAACATGGAATTTAATAAATGTTTATGTAATTTGGGTCCGAGTGTGAACCTTATTCCGTTGTCAGTTTACACAGAATTGGGTTTGCCTAGCTCCAAAGCCTATGAGCATCTCCTTACAGTTGGCGGATAGATCAGTCACGTACCAGAGAGGCATTGTAGAGGACATATTGGTCAAGGTTGACAAGTTTATATTCCCCACGGGATTTCATCATTCTGGATTTTGAGGAAGACAAGAACATCCCGATTATCCTAGGGAGAACATTTTTGGCTACGGGTAAGACATTCATTGACGTACAAAAAGGTGAACTAATGATGAGGGTCCAAGATCAAGAAGTTAAGTTTAACGTTTTCAAAGCCATAAATTTCCTACGGATGAAGAAGAGTGTTTTCGGATGGATATCATTGATCAAATAGTAAGTGAAGACATGGGGACGAGTTTGGTTAACGATCCATTAAAAATAACTTTATTGGGAGATGAAGAATCAGATGATCTGAAATTTGTGAACTAACTGTATATGCTAGACTCCCTGTTGCAAGTCAGCAGATTTAGAGCGCCATTTGAACCATTGCACATGGAGGAAAGATTAACAATCATAATGAAGCCATCATTGGAGGAGCCACCAACTCTTGAACTTAAACCACTACCTAAATACCTCAGGTATGCGTATTTATGCAATTCAAATTCCTTAACTGTTATTATTTTTGCTGCCCTTAACGATTTACAGGAAGAAAAGTTGATGTGGATGCTTAGGAAACACAAATCAGCGATCGGGTGGACGATCATGGATATCAATGGAATCAGCCCTTTGTTTTTCATGCACAAGATTTGTATAGAAGATGATGCAAAATCGATGGTGGAACAATAATGACGACTTAACCCAATTATGAAGGAAATGGTAAAGAAGAAAATTCTGAAATTGTTAAATACCAGTATCATCTACCCGATTTCCGATAGTAACTGATTCAGTGTGAGCCGAAAAAGGGGGGAATAATCGTGGTACAGAATGAGGACAACGAGTTAATTCCGACAAAAATAGTGACAGGTTGAAGGGTGTGCATGGATTATATGAATTTGAATAAGGCAACCCGAAAATATCATTTTCCACTACCCTTTATCGATCAAATGTTGGACAGATTGGCGGGACATAAATACTATTGTTTATTGGATGGATACTCGGGCTATAACCAAATCGTCGTCACTCCTGAGGATCAAGAGAAGACTACATTTATGTGCCCTTATGGCACATTCGTATTCAGGAGAATGTCATTCGAATTAGTGTAATGCACCTGCTACCTTTCAACGGTGTATGATGGCCATCTTCTCAGACATGGTGGAAAAAAAACGTGGAAGTCTTCATGGACGACTTTTCTGTCTATGGAGATAATTTTGATACTTGCCTAGGGAATTTGGTAATGGTGTTACAGCGATGCAAAGATACGAACCTTGTACTTAACAGGGAAAAATGCCACTTCATGGTTTAAGGAGGGCATAATTTTAGGACCAGAAGGTATCGACTCAAGGACTGGAAGTTGAACAAGGCTAAACTGGAAACAATCGAGAAACTGCCTCCACCAAGCTCAGTAAATGGAATTAGAAGTTTTCTAGGACATGCTGGGTTTTACAGAAGATTCATAAATGACTTCTCTAAAATTGTAAAACCTTTAGTGCAGTCTTTTAGAGAAGGACTCTATTTTTAATTTTGATAAGGAATGTAAGTCGGCTTTCGAGTTGTTGAAGAAGAAGTTAACTACAGCCCCCATGATCATCGCATCGAATTAGAATATGCCTTTCGAGCTGATGTGTGATGCAAGCGACTATGTGGTCGGGGTTATTTTGAGACAACGCCGAGAGAAGGTATTTCACGCCATATATTATGCAAGCAAGACACTCACGGATACTCAAATGAATTATACAACTACATAAAAGGAATTGCTTGTAAGTGGTGTATGCGTTTGACAAATTCCGGGCATACTTGATCGGGACTAAGGTGATAGTCTGCACAGACCATTCGACTATTCGGTATCTAATTGCTAAAAATAGATGTTAAACCACGCTTTATTCGATGGATTCTCCTTCTTCAAGAGTTTGATCTAGAAATAAAGGATAGAAAGGGGACGGAGAATCAAGTCGCCGATCATTTGTCTAGACTGGAAAATCAAGAGAAACTGAATGAGGACAAGTATGAAATTAACGAATCATTCCCAGATGAGCAATTATTTGGGATAAATGCAGAATTTCCTTGGTACGCGGATTATGCAAATTATTTAGTGATCAATGTTCTTCCACCTGATCTCACAAGGCAATAGAAAAAGAAGTTTCTTCATGATGTAAAATGGTACATGTGGGATGAATCTAATTTATTCAAGCAGTGCGCCGATAAAATGATTAGAAGGTGTGTGCCCTACAGTGAAGTAAAGAACATACTGCATGAGTGCCACTCATCTGCGTATGGCAGAAAATTATGGTAGTGAGAGGACATCAGCAAAGGTGCTTCAAGCCGGGTTCTATTGGCCTACACTATTTAAGGATGCCCACCAGTTTGTCAAAATATGTGATAGATGTCAACGGGTGGGAAACATTACAAAAAGGAATGAGATGCCTCTACAAACAATTCTTGAAGTTGAAATCTTCGATTATGGGGCATCAATTTCATGGGGCCATTCCCTTCGTCACTTAATAATTAGTACATTCTACTCGCAGTGGATTACGTATCAAAGTGGGTTGAAGCTGCAGCATTCCCATCTAATGATGTCAATGTTGTTCTTAAATTCCTACAGAAGAATATTTTCACGAGGTTTGGCACGCCAAGAGCAATTATAAGTGACGAAGGTAGTCACTTTTGCTACAAATCATTTACAGCTCTATTGGCAAGGTATGGGGTCAACCACAAGGTAGCGACGGCTTATCATCCCCAAACCAGTGGGCAGGCTGAGGTGTCGAGCAGGGAAGTCAAGAAAATTCTGGAAAAAGTGGTGAACCCGAATCGAAAATATTGGTTGCTCCGGTTGGATGATGCATTATGGGCATACCGTACTGCGTATAAAACATCGATCAGTATGTCACCATATCAACTACTGTACGGAAAGGCTTGTCACCTACCAGTCGAGCTATAGCACAATGCCTACTGGGCCATTCAGAAACTGAACTTTGATAAAGCAGTTGTGGGTGAAAAGAGGTTTCTCCAACTAAATGAGCTCGTTGAATTCAGACTTCATGCATACGAGAATGCTAAAGTATACAAGAAAAAGTTAAGAAAAGGCACGACAAAAAGATCATGCAACGAACGTTTGAGCCGGGGCAATCAGTACTGATGTTCAACTCATGATTTAGGTTGTTACCAGGCAATCTTAAGTCAAGGTGGTCGGGACCATTTACTATCAAAACATTTTTCCCACATGGCGTCATCGGAACTCTACAGTCAAAATCCATAGGAGACATTCAAGGTCAATGGTCAATGAATAAAGCATTACTGGGGTGGCAATTCAAACTGGGACGTCGTCAACATTACCCTCGCCGATGCACAGTGATACAAGAGGCACCGTCTGACTTACGCCAGTTAAAACTAGCGCTACCTGGGAGGCAACTCAAGATCTAAATTATTTCTCTTTTAATTTTTCTTATATTTTAGTTTATAATCTAATAAATATGAAGCTGTCATAAAATTTTAACTTCAATTATGGATGATTCGCAGGTTGAAGGAGGAATTTAGAGCCAATAAGTCACTGACCCCAGAACGTGGGCCTGCGCTACCCAATACACATGTCTAGCGTGGGGCGCGCTACAGTCCCGGTCCCTTCCTGTCATGCCAGTGTGGGCCGCGCCAATTTGCCGATTTCATAGCGCTGGACGCACCTTACACAGCGCTGGGCGCGCTACTGTTCATCTTGCCACTGACCCCCTATCGCGGACCGCACTATCCAATACTGCTATACAGCGCGGGGCGCGCTATACCCAGCTTATTGATGGCGCGGGCTGCGCTGCTCGTAACACCCAGACACTTAATTGCTTTTATGTTCGTACCTTAGGCCATAACTTCCCCACTTCTCCTTTCCTTCGTACAATCAACTTTCCCACTTCTCCTACACCCTTCACACTTCCATAACTCCATAACTCCTATACTAATGCCACTACCCCATTATTCCTTATCCTTTTCAACTTCTATTCACACTACACCCTTACACTTCCCATCTCCCAAACCACGTTGGTTTTTCATCCCTTATATGAACTCCAACTATACATATAATCCAATTCATATCATATATGCACACGACACTCTAATCCTAAATCTAATTCATTCCTTGCACAACTTCATTCAATTTGGGATTCTTTACAAAGAGGAAATCATAAATTTATTCAAGGTAAGCACAACTCAATTCTTCCTCAATCTTCTTCTCTTTTATTGATATCAAGTGAGTAGAATACCTTGGATATTGGGTGCCCAAGGAGTGTGTTTGATTTCATAGTTTGGCTAGCAAGATAACACCAATCAACCAATTTTGGGGGAAGTACTCAGTCTACCCACCAACTGTTTGATAATAATCTAGACCCAAACTTTAAGCATAAACATCATCAGAAACACCATGTCTTCCCACAAAAGACAACGCCCATCCACCTCCACTGCTCGGCCTCAATATGATCATACAAGGTTTGTTAGTGAGAGAGCTGCAAAACGATTCAAGTCATCCATTGACAAGAAAACTTTGGTGCTCGAACGTGGATTAAAGCTGGATGCGAATTTGGATGGTGACATGGCTTTGCAAATTGTCGAGCGTAATTGGTTTCAGTTGGTAAAACAACCACTACCAGCGGCGATCAATATAGTGAAAGAATTTTACACCAACGCCATGGAACATGTCAATCACGTAGTCATTGTTTGGGGTAAACCGGTGGCGTTTCATGCCGATGTTATCAACGAGTATTTTGGGTTAGAGGCACCACAAACTGATCGATATAAAGATGGTTTGCCCGAGTTAGATGAGTTTATTTTCAAATTATGCAAACCAGGCACTCAATGGGTAATTCAAGCCGGAACGGATGAAAAGATAAGTTTTCCCCACTCAGCACTTAGTCGGTATGAAAAAGCTTGGTATGCATTTATGTGTTCCCGTTTAATGCCCACTCGCCACCAAAATAATGTAACTAAGGCACGGGCTCGGCTATTATATGGGATTGTTCATCACTATTTCCGTGTAAACAACTCCATTGTATTCTACAATGTCGATGTGGGGGAGTGTATTCAAGAGTCCATTGACCGGTTGTTACGAGGAAGTACTACGGGAGGTTTGCTATATAGGTTCTTAATCACTGATTTATGCCGAAAAGCTGGAGTGCAGTGGCAACCTTCTGAGCCAGGTCCAACCACCGATGGCTATTATTGATCATGCCACAATTGAGAGGTACAAGGCATGGGATGGGGCGAGATCACATCGATGTGGAGAAGGTTATATTATGATCCGACAACCCTCACCTCCAGTTAGAGCGGAACCAAGGCAGGAGACACCACCTCGGGACTTCAAGGAATCAATTTTTGTGGTTGGCCCAGCGTCAAGATCTAATGCATCAGTACAATGCCAATGCATTCAATACGCTTGATGATGTGTTTTCCTGTTGTAATCCAACTGCACCTCCGGTGGTCATGCCCATTCCTCCTAACCTGCCTGCATTTCCTCCGTCGGACGACGACGAGCAGTGACTCGTTTTTCAGGGAAGTCCTCAACCTTTTATTTAAATTATTTTGTCGTAATGAGGACATTCATTGATTTAAGTTTGGGGGATTATGTTTCTGTAAATCATGTTAGTGAGTATAGTTCATAAGTTCTCTAGTTGTTATAATTGTCATATTCATGTTATGAAAAAATATATAAAATAACAAAAATATTTTGCATGTAGTTTGCATGAATCCAGATATTAGATTGTATACAGTTGATTCTTGGCCAATGATGAGATTGAAATTTGTATCCAAGTACATTACTAAATATGAGAACCTTGATGTAGTTTCATGTTATGATTTGGATCTTGTTCTGATTTGAAACTGGTATAATACGGGTAGCATGTTAATAACATCAGTGTTAATGGATTAGTTCAAATTATTACATAAGGATTTTCTAAAGGATAATGCTAGTGTAAACTGAGAGAGTGACAAGGATAGGCAGTGAAAAGCTAAAATTAGGCATGAACCTAAGTTTGGGGGAAAATATGGGGTATATAAGCTTTATAAAAAATATATATAAAAAATAGAATAAACATCATGGCTAGTTTTGCTTCGGGGCATTTGTTACTTGAACAAGTATGCCCGTAGGGGTGTCTTAACACCTAGCGCCCTAAGGTCTTTTATGGTCTGGGAGTCGTTGGTTGAAAGTTCGCTAAGGGGTAGAACTATTAGCCTAATGGGATAAGATATTGCACAGTTATATTAAAAATATATATAAATAATATATATGGTGGATACGGGAAATGAGGAAAAGAGCAAAAAGTCCCCGTATGAAAAAAATAGCATATCTATATATAAAGTATGAGTACCCTATGTGAACCCTGGATAGTGGGAATTATTTAGTTTTAGATGGAACTTGTCTACCTTTGAACTTTTTGAGTTTGTGATGTATAAATCCTTATAAGAAACTAGTTATGTATTGAATTTGAGTCGATATCAGTTAGCATAGGTGTTGAACACACACACTATACTAGTGATAACAGTTCAAGATGCAAGGAGTGATAAGGAATTGCAGAGTGGTTTTGTATGATGTATTGACTTGTTTACTTAATTTTTCTGAGGCCGTATGAGTAAAATATCTTTACTGTCTTAATACTGGATTCATAGTTTTTAGTTGTTAGTGCATTGCATTTCATTTTTCTTGAGGACAAGCAATGTTCAAGTTTGGGGGAATTTGATGAGTAGGTTTTCAACCTATGATTTATGTTCGTTTAGCTTGTTATATTGTTAGTTTTTGGTACTTTCATGTTATTTTTGATGGGTTTTCTGCTTGTTGTAGGATAATCAATGTGCCTATCGGAATGCTAGCATTGGAATGAAGTTTCAAGTAATTTATAGAATTTCTGACTACATAGCGTGGACCGCACTGTGATGCGTGGTGGAGTAGCACGGTGCGCGCTGGTACGTGAACTTCTCCTGGTACAGTAGCGCGGGCCGCACTATCGAAGAGTAATGTGTAGCGCGGGACGCGCTGTGTCGGCACCTGATCTAGGCAGAAAGTAATTTTGTGCTGGAAGATGGGAATTGTTGGGAGCTATTAATTTTTTATGTAATGTGATCTTAATAGGATTGTGGGATGGTCGTTATTTCATTTTTTGGAAGTCTTTGACTATTGACTTGTTGGTATTGAAAAGGATTTTGATTTCTACTTGACTTTCTATGGGAGGAGTTAGAGTTGGATTAGGAATGGTGGTATGAAGCTGAGTTGAGGCTATTTTTATTAGGAGTGTTGGAATTTGGAGGGAGATCGAGATACACTTCGAGAACAAGATTGAAAGTCAAGAGCTTGGAGGAACGAAGAATACGAATAATTTCACGAAGATTCCGGATTTGAAGGACGAAAAGGGTGGTGTATTACTATTCTCTTTTTATTTCAAATTGTGTGATTAATATGATGTTTTCTTTTATTTATTCAGTACTTAATTCATTAGTTATGAACTAAATTACTTATTAGGCTTATAATGGATCTTTAAGTGGAACAATGATTATGTGATCTTTGATTTTCAGTTTAATAAGCTATTATGCAGTTTGTCTATATTAATTTGAGCTTGAATTTATGAATTGCCTAATCAACAATTTTATGTGGATTTGTATGAATTTGAGAGATGAAATATTAATCTAGACTTAATTAATATAATATGTGTTCTTGATTTATGTGAATGAACAGAATCATGATGTATGTTGGGGTAGAGATATGCTTGACATCGCATGTAATCATATGAAGAACTTGAACTTAAACCTTCTTTAATTGTAATTCACATAGAGATATAGTGAGTTAGTTAATTAATGTGTTTTACACAATTCTATCTTAATTATGGATTTGGGTTAATACGGTATTAGTACATCGAGAGGTGGTTAGTACTATTTATGTGTTCTTGATTAATAAACTGGGATAGTGAATTAAACTGGAATAAGGTATAATAATTAGAGTGATGCTTAGAGTGAAGTTGTAAGCCTAATTCGCCAATATTTGTTTGAAAATTCAGTTTTAGGGTTTATTGGAATTTAGTTGATTTTAAATATTTTTATTATTTTTACTATAAACTGGAAATTGATTAGTTTAATAAAATTAGGATTAATAGAAGATTGATAATTGTGAAGTTAATTTCTTGCTAAGTCTCTAAGGGAACGATACTCTACTTACTATTATATTAGTTGTTGACCACGTATACTTGCGTGTTGTGTGTAACTAGATTTTACCCAACAATAGGCTTATCTGATCTTCGAGCACTGCACCAGAAATCGTAGTCTGCTAGGAGAGTCAAGGAAAAATCGAAAGCTGTCGAGGCGCACTGCACTAGAAATCGTAGTCTGCTAGGAGAGTCAAGGAAAAATCGAAAGCTGTCGAGGCAGAATCATAGTCTGCAAGATAGTAGATCTTGGAGTTCGTAGACTACCAGGAGAGACGATGAAGGATTGTAGTGTATCGAGTAGAACTTCCTCTGAGACGAAGTCTACTAAAGAAGTCATGTACAGAATCGTAGAGACAACATGCCTATGAGCCGACCGAGCATCTGCCGAAGTCAAGTCAAGAACCGTAGACTACACTCGGAGTCGTAGAGTCTACTGATGTCGAAGCCAAGTCAAGAATCATAGACTACACTCAGAGTCGTAGAGTCTACTGATCGTATCAGAGGCAGAGATCGTAGTCGAGCAAGATCAGATGAAGACAACAAGCATAACGACAGAAATCGTAGAGTGTCAAGATCTAATCTCGAAG
Source organism: Panax japonicus (assembly GCA_020205505.1). Lineage (NCBI taxonomy): Eukaryota > Viridiplantae > Streptophyta > Magnoliopsida > Apiales > Araliaceae > Panax > Panax japonicus. The sequence goes on from CM035094.1 coordinate 71,770,837, forward strand.
TCGTAGTGTCTGCATAGCTGAAGCTGAATCGTAGTGTGTAGAACCAAGCCTCTGGTTGGTACTGCAAAGATACATATCACCTGATGGAAACCAGAGTGCACTTAACGAATGGCATGCAAGCTAACAGAAGATCTAAGCATCAAATGAATCAGCATCCAGATTAAGTTGTGAAGCCATTCGAGATGAAATCTTCCACAAGTTGATCATAAGAAGACTTCAGTAACTGACTAAGGAAAGTCAGCAAGTGCAGTAGCTGTCAAGTAAACAAAAGACAACGATCTTGGAAGCAACCAAGATCGTAGTGTTTGCCAAACAAAGAAAGAACTGATGGAGTGTAAAATAAGAGATATTGGTCAGCTTCTGAAGAACAAGGATAAAGTGATTAAGCATTGGGTCAATCCATTGACGATAAGTGAACGGGAGATCATAAGGAGAAAGCGAGCTGGACACGCCACAAATCTGAAGTGTCTTGCTATTCAGAAGGGGCGAGAAAAAAGATTCAAGCCATTAGTATCTGAGAACAGTAGAAGTAAACATAAGTGTTAAAGCACTGCACAACAGAAGGAAGAGGTGTTCTACACTGAAGATTAAATGAACACTCTTCAATGATCTTAGTGTTGACTCTACATGTCAATGAGCAACAGTCAACAAGACACTACGATCAGGTCCAAGAAAGCATGCATCAGAATCGTAGAGTTCAGTCATCCAAAGATTGAAGCATTGGCAAGGGTTCAATCTGAAGGATGGTATTCAGACAAGAGCTTATTGAGAGCATCGATGCAATAGGACAACCTCTGATCTAAGAAATCAGAAGGGGTAAATAAAGTCATTGACCTGCCTGAGGTATTAAAGTAACATCTCTGACGGGGTAGGTGAAACAGTAGACTGCAGTGTCAGAAAGTCATGTCATATCACATCTGCAGTCTACACCAAACAACTCGAGATCTGTGAAGCAATTCAAAGAGCTTTCAACGGCTACTTTCCAACGGGAAGATTGGGAATGAGTATAAATCAGCTAGAGCTTCAAAGATCAAAGTTAAGATGGAGTTACTAGTTTTAGAGAAATGGTAGATTGATCTAACCAACATAAAATAGTGAGTGAGCAACGAAGGTCCGAAGGCTCACTCTACGATCCACCAAGAACACTTAGAGACAGAAAAATAAAGAAGTAGAAGTGAGAGTTCTACAATGTAGAAGTGAGAGTTCTACTACAAGAAGAGTGTTCTGAACTGCCTAGAGAAAGAAGAGTATCAATTTCATCTTAATGTCCATCATGAGAAGACTCTAAGTACCAGAGAGAAGAGCCTACAGTCATCTTAGCAAGTCCATCATGAGAAGACATTAAGTATAAAAAAAGAAGATCACACGCGCCATCATGGTGTTAAGCATGAGAAAGTTTTTAAGTACCTAGCAAAAGAGCTTAAAGTCATCTTAGAAACCCATCATGTGCAGCCATCAAGTATCAAGAAGAATGATCTTCAAGGCAGTTCATCAAGGGATCATCAGAAGTGGTTGAGTAACTGAAGAAGCTGAGTATCATGCAACACTCAACTGCATTTCAAGGATAATCACACCAAGTTGCTAAGTACAGAAGATGTTAAGAGCTTAAAGACATCTTAGCAGCTCAGCACCAACTCCAACAAATAAACAACTCAACAACAAGAAGCCAGGGCCTGAGGGGTCCTTGTCCGGAGGGACTAAATGAAGTTCCAAGCCTGCTGGGCTTGAAGAGTTCCTAGGGAACCAGAGAAGTTCCAAGGTTGCTGGCCTTGAAGAGTTCTTAGTGAACTGAAGTCCCAAGGCTGTTGGCCTTGAAGGAATCTTAGTGATTCAGAGTGTTGCCCTTCCTTAGTGGAAATCCTGCTAGTTGAAAGCAGAAGAGTGGATTATGAGCTTGAGTCTCTGAACCACTTAAAACTCCTTGTGTCTTTTACATTATGTCATTTACATTATGTCCATTAACTGCTATAACGGCTATGTATGTTTTAACTACTTACTACTGAACTAACTCTACGAACAATGTATGTCTGATTAAGAATATATCAATGAAGGGGATCTTTTACTTATTCCGCTTTGCTTGAAAAGATTCTTATATTTGTCATATGCTAATTCATAAGCAATATAAAATAAACGAGAAAAGTATTTGAAATCAAAAGGATCTATTCAAGCCCCCCCCCCCCCTTCTAGATCTATATTGTGCCTACTGGGAACTAAAAATCTTTATTGTACTTAAACTTGTTGGGCAAAATAGTTGCTCACCCTTGCTATATCATGATAAACATTTTAGATTAAGATGAAACATCGGATATATGCAAATTTAAAGACAATTCCAACATTAAGTTATTGTGCAGCTAAAACTTGTAACAGTATTGTATGATAATGGCATTGTATGTCGATTAGGATTTTGAATTCATGTATTAAGTTAAGGTTATCGACCTTGGAGATTATGTGTAAAGGTTGTTGGGAGAGTGCATATTTTTATTTGATATTTAAAGTAAATTTTCATGATTATATGTAAAGTCCTTCAAGGAATATATGTACAAGGACTTAGTGATAGATCAAATTTGTTAGGTTGATCTAAGCTTTTAATGTTTATCATTCTGTAAATGAATGTATAGATGAAGAGATCAAATATGTTAGGTTGATCTATGTCTTGAGATGTAATAGATAGACTTCAACAAAATCGTAGTCTATCGAGCTAATCAAGACTTTGCAGAAGCCAAGGCAGAATCATAGAGCATCGAGGATTGTAGTATGTCTGCCTTGAAGGGCCTCTCCTAAAATCGTAGAGTGGTCCATGTTGGTCATTTTACCGATCAATATATGCGTACAAGTATACACGATCAACAAGTAATAAATAGTAAGTAAAGTATCGTTCCTACGGAGAATTAACTAATAAAGTTCACCAAGCACTAGCCCATAACCATTTCAGTCTTCTTTAAATGAATGATTTAATATAGTGATGAAAACTATGAAATTAACTAATATTAACTACCCCTAGAATGAGACTAGATAATGAAGACTTGAGATTTCAATTTCATTTATTGAATCATTTAAATCAACGCACTCCCTGTTAAGCCAAATTACTTACATTGGATTGCTAGTCGAGAACACGAAAGTAAAGTATAGCCATATCTCAATGTACCATACACATATCACATATAATCCACAATTGATAGAATACACATGAACACCCAAATTGCATAAACCACTATATGTCTATGTGATTTACAAATAATTAGGGTTTAAGCCCAAATTCTCATTTGACTACGAGCGATGCCTCGATATATGTCTATCCTAAGCACGAATCATACATTCCATCACCATGTAGAACATACAAACACAAACTATCAAAATCAAATCTAAACTCATACTTCGTCTTTCAGGTTCATATGGATTATCATAGTAATTGATGGCCAATTAACTAAGCAAATAAGCATGAATCTTAATAGACAATCCCATAGCAATCAATAAGGTTAACAATGAAGTATATCAGATTAAACTAAGCAATAGAATCCAATGCAATCCCAAAATAAATTTTAACTCATAGCTGAATCAAATCTATCATCCACATATTGAATAAACATCATAAAATTACAAATAGGAATCAAAGAGAGGATAAGAGTAGAGAATTGAAGTGCAAATCTGTTCTCTTGCTCCAAGTTTGAATCTATTATGCAATCCAATTGCTTCAAATCTTCAGACCTAATCAATTCTAGAGATTAACTGATCTACCCTACTCTATTCTAATATGGAAATTAAAGAGAAGAAAGCAATATTAGATACGTGATCCCCCAAGGGGTGGAATCCCCCTTTACATCTGATATATGTTTCCTATTTATATAAGCCCTAATTGAACCCTCATCCAAATTACGATTCAATTGCATTGTTTAGTGAAAAAGTCAGCTCTGGTCAACATCAGAAGCAGCGCGGCCGCGCTGGAAATGGCCTGGAGTCGGACACGTCCGCGCTCAATTAGCAGATGACGTTTTTTTTTGCTCTAGGGATTGGCGTGGCTGCGCAGGAAATGGACTAGAAATCCGCGCGCCCGCACTGTTGATTTTCTGCTGCAGTGTCCTCTAGTAAAATGGCTATAACGTTTGATCAGGGAAACGTTACGGGGTCTGCCACCTATCAAATCGAAGCTCTCGGCGAGCTCTACAACTTTTATTCTTTGATAAGTGAGAAATAATGGACAGATGAAGGCTGAAATTGGGTTGTAAGTGACAGCTATGCAAATGGCCACCCAAAATAGTGACATTCAACGTCCGTTGGTACAAAGGTCATAACTCTTGCATCCGAACTCCAATTGGAATGATTCAAGATGTTCCAGAAATCTAAGAAAAATCTCTATAATATAATCCAAGTTCCAAGCCAAGAACATGAAATTAAAATGAAAGTCCAAACGATGTCCAGATTGCTTTTCCTTGCATTTTCATATCAATAATCGCTCACACAGCTCCCAAGCATATAATCTACAAAATAAACACAAAATGCATGAAAAGTAGCTAAGAAATATGAATAAGCAACTAAGTCAAGTAATAGATACTGAATAAGTAAGTATATTTGGCATTTTATGATGATTAAATGCATTTATTAGTAAAGTGTAAACAATTAAAATAAATTGTTTATAAGTTAAAGAAATGATTAAAATATTGTGGTAGTATTAATAATATTAGATTATGAGATTATTAAGTGATTTATAACATTTTGATTAAGGTGTTATGAGATCATTGATTTATGAATCTTACTCTTGAGATTAAATCTATATGTTGATTATATTATTTTTATTATCATATATAACATTCTTATAACCCTAATGATGATATTTCTCTTTGACTTGAGTGTAAAGATGGGTAGATTATTGGTATGATAGTGGCTATAGGTTCTCTTTGGCTCGTAGTGCAAAGTTGAATTGTTGACTGGTATGATCATGACCATTGAATTTATAATTGAATATCTTTAGCTTAAGTGCAAAGGTGAATTGATCAACATATATGGTTATAATTATGGTTTATATAAATTCTGAAATGATTATGTATTTCTTTGAGATATGAATATCTTTGGCATGTAGTGCAAAGATCAATTATTGATGAATATCTTTGGTTCGTAGTGTAAAGATGACCCGTTGTTGAATATCTTTGGCATGTAGTACAAAGATGACTTGTTGTTGAATATCTTTGGCATGTAATGCAAAGATGAAGTGTTGATGAATATCTTTGGCCCGTGGTGCAAAGATGAATTCATTAGTATGATTATGAACAGGAACTGTGATTTGGTATAACCATGATCTTTGATGTTTCAGGTAAAGACATGTGATGAAAATTATCTTCGTCTTGGATGCGAAGAGGAATTTAGAATCACAATTATGATTATGAGTTATTCATATGATTGTGGAAAGGAACTGTTGATTGATGTTACAGGGATAAAACATTATTGGTAGACTTTTAACGTAGAGAAGATAATAGACATTATAGTCTATTTGACTCTTCTAATGTATTGCTCGTTCCGTTGCAACTATGGTCGAAAAGTTTTATTATCTACCATATGTTCTAAATCTCTGATTTATTACTGATGAAGTCTATTGATAATGTAATTATCTTTAGGTGTAGTTTGGATGCATATACAAATACAGGGTTATACAGTCTGTATAACCCTGTATTTGTATATGCATCCAAACTACACCTAAAACACCATATTTTGTAAAAATTCATGTTGGAATAAATACTATACATTTTTTGAGAGTCACATTAAAAAAAATAAAATTGTACCGGTCCAATTTTTCGGTCCAGTTTCCCTGTCCACGTAGACTTATTCTTACTATTATGTGCAAAACTTAAACAAACTTTTGGCGATTTAAAAATTTATAATAATTTTGTAAGTTCATAACAATTTTATAAGTAAAAATAATATTTATATAAGGTGATTTTCTCACCTATTTAGAGTTTGGAAAAGCTATCATTTTTGTGTTTTGAAGGCATGAATGCCTTTTTGGCTTTTTATGCCATCAAAACGTTACTTATTTTCCTAGATATTATATTAATGACATACTAGCAAGTATTAGGCCATCTTTATATCCAGGGCCGGCCCTAAGTTTTTAAGGGCCTAAATCGACAACAAAAAAATGGACCTTTTATAATTGCTATTAAGATAGGCATAAAAAAATTAAGAACTTTCTTTGAACAAAAGAGCATCAATACGAAAGAATACAAGTATGCCATTGAGATTTGAGCCTATTTCATTGGGTAAATTTTTTGTGGGCTTTTAAATTTAAACTAACGTGAACTTGGCTCTTTTGTTTTGGGTATATACATAACACAAATATCTCTTGTCTCTTGGGGGCCCTAAAAATTTGTAAATTTTAGTGGGCCTAAAACCCAAGCACCTTAGGCTTTAGCCCAGGGCCGGTACTGTTTATATCATTAATTAAAGAAATTAGACAAAGAGAATTGCATAACTTTATGTCACCTAGAAAACAACGGATTTTATCATGTCATAATCATATCTTTGTCTAGTTTAATCTAAATCAATTAATCCTGTCTATATATATATATATATATATATATATATATATGACCTATTTTGTAAAAAACAATAATAGGCAAAAGTTCGACATGGATATGACGTTGTTTTGTACAAGAAGAATACTATTTTCATATGAGTTTTTATATATTTTTATATGGTCCTTTCAAATAAAAGTGTGATTATGTAAAAATATCAAAAATACATGTAAAAATATTAAATTTTTTTTATATAATTGAATACACTTTTTCTCATGTTATGCATAAAAAAATATTTTTATAATTTTAAAAATATTATTATTATTATTATTATAAAGAAATATCTTGTGCAATAGAGGGAGGTAACTTTCACCTCCATCGCCTAATGATCACGGTAAGCATAATAATTGACAAACCTATATATGTATTTTAAGTGGTTTATTTAATTAAAAAAAAGAATATGCTTAAACTTAAACTTAAATTTCCCAAAAGGCCAAAAAAAAAATAAAAAAATTTGAAGTAGTAGTAAATAAAAAAGCCACTTTATATTTTTCAGTAAGGCAGACTTGGTCATTACTCATTATTACCCATCCGATGGCCATGGGTGACGCCCACATATCTCCTCCTTCATCTCATCACTGACCAAGAAAATTAAAACAATATATCTAAGAAATTGATATTTTTATAAAAAAAATTAATATTTTTACAAGACTTTTCTTATATGAATAATAAATGAGATTCACATTTGAGATCTTGTAGAAATATCAATTTTTTTTATGAAAATATCAATTCTTTTATCAAAATAAAATCAAATTTTTCTTTAATGTATATTATTTCTGTTTGTAAGTTTTTTTTTCTAATTGAATTTGGATGTCTTTTTCTTCCTCTCCGGTTCTAATAGTAAAAATTGAACTTAATTAAATGGATTCTATTAACATGAAATTAACTTCATGATAAGTTGATCGTCTGATCAATACAATTCTGACACGCGCAGAAATTACCTCACGCATGTGTGTTGACACTGTATTAATTAATTTATTAAAATTAATTTAAATAAAAACAAAATAACAGGCGATACAATAACATTTAAAATTAAATTAAATAAAGCACGAGTCTTTGTCGGAACTGTCTGTTCCTCTCACTTTTTTATTTAATGTGAGTATTTTCTTATTACCTTAGATTTCAGGGTTTTTGCCCCTCTTTTTCTGAAATTTGTGATGGGTTTTATTTATTTCTGACAACAATACTTTTATTTTTAGTATGGTAAAAAGCACAGTTTTATTTTTATTATTATTAAAAAAAATATATTCTGGAATAAAATGTCTTTCAGGCGTGTTGAGCTGTACCTTTCTCTCTCAATAATAGCTGTTTTTATGACATAATGGGAGCTCTTTTTGCTAGCTGTAATTGAACGGGAAGAAAGGGAGCTCTTTTCTTCTGTTTTGTACTCATCTTCTTCGAGACTTCGACCTCTTTCTCTCTCTTAATTCCTGTGTAAAACTAGAAATATACAAATCCAAACCCTTCTTATAATTTAATTATAAACGAATTTTGTCATGATTGATTTAAAGATCCTTCACTCCCTGCACACGCGTCCATTTCTCTTCATCTCTCCACCGTCTGCAAATATTCTGTCTTCCTCCTTCCCTTTTGTCGCCATTCTCAATATGATCTCATATTCATAGTGTTTCTTCATCCGAGTCTTGCACATTTCATCCATTTCGCGTTCCCTACACAAATTCTTGGAAATATAAGCCCAATCTCTTATCTGGGTGGGATTTTCATAGCATTTCTCCATCTGGGTCTTGCACATTTCATCCATTTTACCTCCCAAATTTAAAGTCTGGAATTCTAAGCTTAATTTCATATCTGGGTGTCTAAAATTTGAAGCAATGGCACCGTCGTTCGATTGGTGGGCGAAAGAAACCCACAGAGGAACGCCGGTGGTTGTGAAAATGGAGAACCCAAACAACTGGTCCATGGTGGAGCTCGAGGGCCCGGATGACGACGATTTTATCCTCCCGGACGACGGCGACGTTTCCATCTCCGGCCGTCCAAAATCCAAATCCCGCCGCAACAAAAACGCCAAGCAGCTCACTTGGGTTCTCCTCCTCAAAGCCCACAAAGCTGCCGGCTGCTTGACCTCCATTGCCGCCGCATTCCTCAGCATCTCCTCCGCCGTCCGTCGCCGCGTCGCTTCCGGGCGAACCGACACAGATGATTCGGAGAATTCGACGGTTAGAAGGAAGTTTTATTCTTGTATAAAGGTCTTTCTTTGGTTGTCTCTAATGTTATTAGGGTTTGAGATAGCTGCTTATTATAAAGGTTGGCACTTTGGTACTCCAGATCTTCAATTACAGTATTTATATACATTAACAAGGCCATTAGCTGTGAAAGATGCGTTTGATTCGCTTTATTCGAGCTGGGTTTTGATTAGGGTGGATTTTCTTGCTCCTCCCCTTCAATTTCTTGCCAATGCCTGTATAATACTCTTCCTTATCCAGAGTTTGGATAGGTTAGTTCTGTCTTTGGGTTGTTTTTGGATCCGATTCAAGAAGATCAAGCCAGTTTTAAAAGAAGGACCAGAAGATCTTGAATCCGGCGATAGTGGTCTGTATTTGCCAATGGTTCTTGTTCAGATCCCCATGTGCAATGAAAAAGAGGTGAATTTTGTTTACACCCCATTTGATATTTTGTTGGAATTTGTGCTTGGTCTGAATTTGGACAAACTTATTTGATGTTTTGTTGGGTTTTTGTAGAATGTGTTGGTTTTGATTTTAGAGTTTTCTGTGTATCAGGTTTATCAGCAATCTATAGCTGCAGTGTGCAATTTGGACTGGCCGAAATCGAAATTGCTTATTCAAGTGTTGGATGATTCAGATGATCCAACTACACAGTTGTTGATCAAAGACGAGGTACACAAATGGCAGCAAGAGGGTGCCAACATTTTGTATCGGCATCGGGTAATTAGAGAAGGATATAAAGCTGGGAATCTCAAATCTGCAATGAATTGCAGCTATGTTAAAAACTACGAATTTGTTGCCATTTTTGATGCTGATTTTCAGCCCACTTCTGATTTTCTTAAAAAGACTGTTCCTCATTTTAAGGTATTAAGCACTTCCTGCTTCCTTTTTTTGTTACAACTGATTGCTACTATAATAATTACATTCCTTTTATAAAATTAGCATTTTATAAGCCACCTTGTGTCATTGGGCATGTATTTTTATGTGTCGGTCCTATAATTGTAGTTCTTCTATTTTGTTGTAAAACCATAGTTTCTTTCGTTGTAGGATAATGGAGAATTAGCCTTGGTTCAGACAAGGTGGTCCTTTGTGAACAAGGATGAAAACCTGTTAACAAGGCTGCAGAACATTAATTTGGCATTTCATTTTGAAGTGGAGCAGCAGGTGAATGGAATTTTACTCAATTTCTTTGGATTCAACGGGACTGCTGGTGTGTGGAGGATCAAGGCATTAGAGGACTCCGGTGGGTGGTTGGAGAGGACAACAGTCGAGGACATGGACATTGCTGTCCGCGCTCATCTCCATGGATGGAAATTCATCTTCCTCAATGATGTGGAGGTATTTTCTGCGTACAAATTAATGCTACTAGTTTGGAATTGTTCATAAACTGATAATAATACTTTTCCTAATCCCATTTTCAGTGCCAATGCGAATTGCCGGAATCTTATGAAGCTTATAGGAAACAGCAGCACAGATGGCATTCTGGTCCTATGCAGTTGTTTCGTCTATGTTTGCCTGATATTATTCGATCAAAGGTATTCAGCTTGTGAAACACTGGTTTAATTGTCAAAA